>JAFMOD010000406.1:393712-416212 GCA_019802435.1 Corydoras maculifer | reverse complement strand
AGACAGCGGTTATGATGTCCTATGGTCACCGTGTAGATTGTGGACTCACCAGAGCTGTCGGCGTCCATATACAGCGAGGCGGCCTTCATCAGAGCCTCGTGGAGAGAGTCGAACGTCTGGAAGAACTGCTGATCCTCCACGAAGGACTGTGAGACGCACGGAGAACGGGGTTAGAACCTTCATCAGCGGTCAGCTGGTCAACCTCGTCTCCCTCTGGGTGGAGGCGCACTCACGGTGTAGCTCCGCAGCAGCAGCTCGGTGGACTCCTGCCGGCCGTACTTGACGATCCAGGTCTTCAGTTTGGACTCGCCGAGCGCCAGCAGCGCCAGCACACGGGACTTCAACTCCCAGAATTCCAGTTTGCTCAGGTGGACGTGGGAGGAGTTGGAGATAATGTCCAGTCTGTGAGTCCAACCAAAGAGAACATGCTAAGAAGACATATTACCAATACAAATCCGGATACACATACACACACACATAACAGTATGCTTCAATGTTCCATCAGTGAGGTCCGTGAGGTCATGAGGATGATTTGGGTGTGGGAGAACTCGATACAAAACCTTATTGGGGTGAATTGGAACTGAGATTGTGAGCCTGTCCTTCCTGTTTTTTTTCAGGTGGTGGACTACACCCGCCCCCTTCGGCACACATGAGGCTCTGAGCACTTCACCACCCTGTGCATGAGGGTCGCGGTGGGTGGGACGCGCTCCTCAGACCTCGCGGCCGACGCTCGGCCCGGGTGGTGGCGCAGCGCGTGGTGGTGTGCCAGCGTAATGGATCATCATATTGCTAAAGCGCCACACTCTCTCGTTTGCAGCCTGGCGGGAGGACAGGTCTAAAGTGAGATTGAGGTTGTTGTGAGGATTTGGGCGTAGTCCGTACCTCTGCGCCATGTCCCGGAGCTGCTGTGAGGACAGGGCGTGGACGTGGACACCGCCGTCCCCGTGGAAGTGCCGGAACGTCTGCTGGTGCATTTCAGTAAGACTCAGAATCTCCTGCAAGCACAAAACCATATGGGGTCTCAGCCATTCTATCTGCACCCCCACTACCCCCCTTACCCCACCCCTCCTCCCGGTCTCCCGCTGTGATCCCTCTACCTGATGGTGCTGGCGTGCTCTGTGAACGGCGTCGGCGTTCTCGGCGTGGCTCTGCTGGGGAACCAGCTCCTCTCTCAGGACCTCCTCGGCGCGATGCAGCCACACGCCCACCTCCCCCAGAGGGGGCGCTAAAGCGGCATCCAGACACCGATGCCAGTCTGAGAGCTGCGCAGACACAACACAAATCGTTTTCCCGGGTCGGGGCCATCCATCACTCTGTGTGGGCGACCACCTGGGGTTCCGCTCGTCCGCCAACATGCGCCGCGGTTGCGTTACAGCGCGAGGGAGACAAAATAACATCGCACCCACGATCTCATCTCACGTTCCAAACATGATGGAGGTGAAGTCAGCTGGATCATCCAATCAAACCACGATCAACCGATCAGAGCACTCCCGCCATCCCCATCTACACTATTATCATGAGTCCTCATGATTGGGCCTGTGAGTGTTGATGTGATTGGTCAATGATCGGTCACCTGAGCAGACAGTCGGTCCCAGGCCTGTTTGAGCAGCGCCTGGTCGGAGGTCAGCATGCCGTCCCTCTGGGCAGAGCGCGTACACGCCTGCACCCGCCTCCTCTTTAGATCACACTGCACGCGGTAATGTGTAAAGACCTGCGGGGGGGGCAGATCAAAGGCTTCATGAGTTTAGAACCTTATTTAATGGGTTCCGGTGTTAGAACATGACAGAGAACAGTTCTTAAGTACACAGAAGATAATTCATGAGTATTGCGTCACTCCGGCGGTGCTCAGGACATTGGTGGACGTTCCCTCGCGCCACATCAGCGCCGCCGCCATCGCTCGGTGTAGAACGTGATACTGAGTTTGTTTCATTGAGTCGTTACAGAACACGGTGGCTTAGTGCATGTTTGCATGTTCTCCTCTCAGTGCTGGGGACTCTTGGTTCGAATCCCAATCTGGGTTGAGTTTGCATGTCCTCCCCGTGTCCGCGTGGGTTTCCTCCGGGTTCTCCAGTTTCCTCCCACAGTCTAAAAACATGGACCAAGCTGAAATGAATGCTCTAAATTGAGTGTGTTTGTGTGAGTGAGTTTGTGTCCAGTGATAGATTGGCACCTGGTTCTGGTCATGGGACCCCCGAGACGCCAATCGCGGTCCCCCGCGGTTCCGTTCCGGTGTGATAGACCGCCGCCCCACTTAATTACCCCAGTGCATTATTTATGAGGAATCACTTCAGAGCTCTGAGCCTGGACTCACCTCATACTGCTGAGCAAGGTCGGGGACGTCCACCTGACACTCGGCACACTCCCTCACCGACTGATCGGCCCAGGCCTTCAGATCCCGCAGGACCGTCCTCTGTTCACGCTGAGGAACCACACGGCGCCGTGATTAACGTACGTCTAGCTTTCACAACGCACAACGCTCAGAACATCGCTTTACAGTTAAAATATTTTAGGACATTCTGTATTAAGATACCCCCCCCGGCTTTCTTCCTTCTGCAAGGACCTTCAGAGGGGGTGCGGGCGACGCAGGGTGGGCGAACCTGCAGACTGCTGCCTCTGGGCATTACACACAATGCAAATTGCCCTCTTTTAAGGTCTTTCTTCCTGATCAGTCAATGAGGGCATGGTGAGGTCAGGCACCGATGAGGGGTGAGGTCAGCCCCGCGTCCCAGATTGTTCCAAACGGATGCAATCGAGGTTCGTTTTAATAAACCCAGAACCTCACACAGTCTGAACAGAACACAGAATGGAGACGTGGACAGGACGTTCCAACCAACATCAGTGCCTGACCTCACAGATCATCTGGATGGATGGACAGAGCGCAGACACTCTCCTAAAGCTTTCCCAGAAGAATGGGAGCTGCAAACACACGACCCACATGGACTGGCATGTCATTAAAGCTCCTGTAGGTCTAAATGTGTCGGAGTTCCAATACATCTCCTCTGTATAAGCGCTCAGTAAACAGTAAATGTGTCCCGGTGAAATGTGCGGCGTGCATTTTTATTTCAGTGGAGAGTCTTATTAACGTCGCTCCACGGCGCCCCCCGCCAAGTGACATATCACGCATTCTCATTATGTGATTTCGCCCTCGACCACCAAGCCGACGGGAGGCCGAACCCCGCTTTGCAGAGCTGCTTTTTCATCACCTGACGTCTCCTGTTAGCGAGGGGGTGCCGGGGTGCAGGGGGGTGGGGGTGGGGGGTGCGGCGCTCAGAGAATCCTATCACGATTAAACACGCCGGATAAACATCAGGTCAACGTTCTGCTTTTGAACTGAGCCGATTCCCTTGCCCTCCCCCCGATTTAAAATCCCCAATTAGCTTAATTAGCGCACACATGGCAACCTGAGCGTTTGGATAAAGGGCCGTTTACGGAGGGCCGGCGCGGGCCGTGATCGGAGCGACCTGTAAATCAAGCTCGTTTACTGAGGTCTGCCGCCGCTCGTCATCCATCCACCGACGCGCCGCGCAGGAGGGTGGGGGGGGGGGGTTGGCTGTTGTTATGGAAATGCGACGCGAAGCCTCGGCTCTAATGTGATGGTAATAAGAGGGAGAAAAAAAAACGCCGTGGGAAATCCGGCGGCGCGTGGAATTCAGACATGTGATTTGTATTCTGATCATTGAGTGCAGGCGGCACGGTGGCTTAGTGGTTGGCATGTTCTCCTTTCAGCACTAGGGATTCCCAGTTCGAATCCCCATCTAGGTGGAGTTTTCATGTTCTCCCCGTGTCTAAAAGGGTTTCCTCCGGGTTCTCCGGTTTCCTCCCACAGTCCAAAAACATGGATCAAGGTCAATTGAATTCTCCAAATTGCCCCATATAGAGTGTGTATGTCTGTGTGAGTGAGTGCCCAGCGATAGATTTGTGACTTGTCCTGGGTGTATCTGCCCAGCGCCCGAAACGTTCTTCCCTGGATGGGCATTGGGACCCCCCCGCGACCCTAATAGAGGATAAAGCAGAAGATGAATGAATGAATGAATGAATGAATGAATTATTGGGTGCTGCGGAGACGTGTGCTCACCTCGGACAGCTCTCCGAAGGCTGGGGCAGACAACTGTATACACACACACACACACACACACACAGTGAGAACAACACAACGTGAAACAGCACATCATACACTCACAGCTCAGCGTGCAGGACTTTGAGGTTCCACCATTACACACTGTAGTCCATCTGTCTCCATTATTAGTGGTGTGTGTGTGTGTGTGTGTGTGTGGCTGTGTGTCGTGAATCAGACCCAGCATTACACACCTGTGTATAATTTACATCAGTGTATACTCCATCAGTGACACAGGAGCATCATCCACCACCTTAATAACACCTGCTCTGATCATGGGAGAGCATACCACATTGGACTGCTGTATTATGTGGAGTGACAGATGGACTACAGAATGTAAATGTAGAACTCCAAACTCCACCTGTATGATTGGTGGTGGTTGATGAGACGGACAGTGATCCTGCGAAATGCCGACCTAAATTGGAGGTGGTGAGGTGGTGAGGTATGAAACTGCTCCCCCCCACCCCCACCCCCCCATCAGCCAACGTCAATGAAACATCCGGATGATGTGGGACGTTAAAATATAAGTTCCGATCTGTGGGTGGGGTGGGAGGGTGGGGGGTCGGTACCTCCTCCCGCTGCCCCAGCTCCACGTCCTCGCCGTCGGGGTGATGCTGCAGGAACTGAGCCACGTAGGTCATGATGGACTTCTCGTCCGGCTTCTCCACATCCACATCTGAGGAACATCACACAGGACTCAGCGTTAACGATATGCAGATTCGGTATTTGCATAAAGAAACACTCCGTGAAGCTCGTTAAGGTTCTGACGGGGTCACGCTCACCCTCGGGGTCCAGCAGGCGAGGGATGCCCAGCTCTCGCTCGGCCAATGAGAATGCTTCCTCCAGGTTGGCCCTGTTGGGTCTGCTCCACACACGTTCCATGTTTACCAGCTGGGGGCGCAAAGCAAAGATGACGGCGTGGAACGCCACCCCGGAACGCCAGCTGGGTCCGAAATCCCTCACGTCCAGCCCGAGCCTCCTGAAACCCACCAATCAATTGTCCATCGTTCGTCTGACCAACACGATGTGCTTCATAAACCCCGCCCTCATCCCTTTTTGTCATTTTGTAAACATATTAATATGTAATCTGGATCTGTACGGTGAGCAGGAACTGGTCATTTCATCTGAATATTTAAATTAAACACAGATCATTTATTAACGTCCAGATTTTGCTCGCGGTCCAGGTTCTGCGGTTCTGAGGAGATCCCGCCGACCTGCCCTCCACGCAGTCCAGCACAACGGCTTCACATTGTTCAGGAGGAACCGGATTAAGAGATTATTGTATTCAGTCATGCATGGAAACACGCTTACGGGATTATCCGGCATACAGCCGGGACGTCCTACGCTCTCGGTTCTTCATTGTGCTGCAGGAACCAAAAGACATCAGGAACCAGAATCTCACAGAACGCCATCCATCAGCGTGGAACCTCAAAGCTTCATCATTTCTGCCATTTCCTTCAGGTTTTATTAAAATAAGTGTGTGTGTGGGAGTTTGCATGTTCTCCCCTTGTCTGTGTGGGGTTCCTCCCATAGTCCAAAATCATGAATTCAAGGTAAATAAAATGCTCTAAATTGCCCCATATAGTTTCTGTGTGGGTGCAAGTGCACAGTGATAGATCAGCGTCCTATACTGCCCAGCGCCCCCCCCCCCATCCCCCCCACCCGTGACACCAATGTTGGATAAATCAGAAGATAATTCATTTATGAACCCGATTTCTATAGTATGAGTCACTTTGGGTCCTGTGTCCCCCGTACAGACTCCTTGATCACGTGTCTCTGCGCTGGAGACTCGAGAGATGACTGGACGTCTTTAAATAATGGGATGGTAAATCTGGGGGATTAAGTCCTCACTGATTGGTTCTCATTCTAAAATATTTGCCAGCTCTCAGCAGAACCCTGCTGCTTGGCTGGTGATAAAGAAGTGGTGGGTGTGTCTTATTCAGCTCCACACCTGCAGGTGTCACTCTATTGTGCCCTCTATTCACTCTATTCACACCTCTAGTGGTGTGAGCTGGTACTGCAAGTCGATCAAACCTAGTTAGGACTTTCGAGGCGCTTTAATAAAAATTAAACATTAAGAATAAGTAAGACAGGATGGTCCGTACTTTGTGGCGGTCCTCTGAACCCATTTGAGCAGAGCTCTCTTGGCCCCGCCCTGAAAGGACAGGCGGGGCTTGCGTTTGACGGGCGGGCTGGCGGCCTCCATGCTGTTGGAACTGTCCAATGAGGACGTGCTGCTGGACCGGCCTCTCTGAGGGGGTAGTGAGCTGGTGAGTTCCTCGATCTGCAGAAAATCAATAGAAATAATTAATGACCATGAATGACAATGATAACGAGGAGCTGATCAAGCGCCGTCCTGTCCTCACCTGGAAATACAACACGATGGTCCATATCAGTCCCAGAACGATGGAGGGTCTGCCGTCCACCACGTCTGTGGTGTTGATGTTAACCAGTTTGATCTGACGAGCATTTAATTAGGGAAATTTATTCAATACTCATACATTATTCATGAAGCTGTACGCAACAATCATTTCAATAAGAAAACAAGGCATCTGTTAATCCCGGAGTTCCGCTCGGAAGTATGTGAACCTCTGAGACGTCTACAGAAGACATGCAGGAACACGCAGGCACCAGTATGTGTACACCATCTTCATTATTTTACATTTGAACCTGTGGAAATGGAACTATAATTTTAAGAGGCCTGTCCTTATAATTTTGCCGTGTTTTTGTCTTGGATCACTCGGATGTTTTTAGTGTAAAGATGAGGCGCCCACATACTTTTGTTTGGTAACAATTGGCATTGCATTATTAAGTCTCATGCACGCTGTTAATAAACGCTGCAGGAAGAGTTTACGCACCGGAGATCCTCTGTACACGGACTGAGGAGAGAGAGAGAGAGAGAGAGAGAGAGGACACGCTGTGAACCAAAAGGCCGAGACCCAAGGGGTGCGAGGTTCACACGTAGAGCACAGTGTCGGTCGCCCGGTCAATTAACATACAGATTCCACACACACAATAAAACTACTTTAAAATCTGGAATGTAATCTCGGACATACACACAGAGAGCGGGGTGAGGGGGGAACAATACGTCCAACACCGCAGCTCTGGAAACTAGATTAAAGCACTCAGGCTGGAGTGTGTGATCACACACAGGAGAGAAGAGGATAAAGGAGACGGATAATGGGTTACAATGAATCCTCACCACCTGAGGACCACGGGACGAGGGACACGCCAGGATTCGGGAAATTAGTTCATAAACTGGAGAGAATACTGAGGGTCTGCAGAGACATGAGCCTCAGATAAATCCCCTGTGTCATCATCATCATCATCTTCATCATCAATCTCCACTACATTATAACAATCATATTTAATTACTGAGAATCATCCCTGCTCTGTCAATGGTCCTGATCAGCAGAGAACAAACCAAAGGGCACTAACAGGGTATGTAGAGGAACAGATGGACTACAGAATGGAAGTGTAGAACTACAAACCCCATGTGTCTGATCAGAGGAGCTGATGTGATGGAATAAAGGAGGTGAATCTAATAAAGTGGCCGGTTGTGTAAATATAAATTAATTACTTATTGGATTAATAAACATGTAATGATATTAATTAAGGAGTTTAAGCTCGTTATCACTGTATAAAGAGGGTTACAGTTACAGGTGAGTAATTAATTAATAATTATTAAAAATAAATCAATAATTTATATCAGACATGTTAATGAGCTCTGGGTTCGAAACTCTCAAAGAAATGAAAGTTCTTTGTTTCGTGTCTTCAAAACAAAGACACCCCCCCTCCCAGTTCACCCCCCCCCCCCCCCCCCCCCCCCCCCCCCCCCCCCCCCCCCCCCCCCCCCCCCCCCCCCCCCCCCCCCCCCCCCCCCCCCCCCCCCCCCCCCCCCCCCCCCCCCCTTCACGGGGGGGGGAAGACACGAGAGTTTGGTCGTAAGTATGTGGACAGCTTAAAATTATTCAGCAGCATTTTGGACTCATCTTATAGGTTTATAGAACGTTCCATGCAGCTCCTAATATTGTAAAAAGAGCTATAAAAATTTATTACTTGAACCTGAACCGCCCTCATCTGATGACCTTCTAAAACATGTGACCACAGCAAACTGTCCTATCAAATTATTTAAAGGTGCTGATAAGGAAATATGGTGAAATTCAACTGCTTACAATTAATAATTAAGTTATAACAAAAATAAGGATGTATGTGTATACATGTGTGTACATTGTATACAGTACACTACACACTCACATACTAAGAGTCTGCGGCTTTAATGTATGAGCAGTGCTGATTATATTATATTTTAATACATACTGTCATCGCTGTTGTCGCTTTATTAATATTAATTTATTGATGTAATATTTCAGTACATATTGTCATCACTGTTGTCGCTTTATTAAAATTACTGCTGTTTAATTTCAGTATTTTTTTGCAGTTTGTGTTTCAGTTGATGAAGATAAAACGGAGTCAGGAATAAACACAGATATGAAACGCCAAACGCGGCAAAAACAAAGGGCAGAACAAATGAGCCTGAGGCGAGATAGAACCCAAAGCAGCCCCTGCCATTTACAGCATCTCTGTTCTAACACCGCAGAGACCTGCAGCACCAGCGGCCTGATGGGAGCTCCAACCATGTGTCGAGGTGAGTACACACCTCTTTTAAAAAGCTGTCTAGACAAAAAAATAGGTCACTGAGTTGTTTAACTGCCTGTGAAACCCACTGATGTTCACGAACACTAAAACACTAAAACACTAAAACATTGAACAGTGGGGATTTTGGCGACCCTTCTGGTTGAACTGTGTTACTGCAATCAACTACTCAAGAACAGCTTAGTGCTCAGGAAAGTGTTTCCATTGTCCATCCATCCATTATCTTCCGCTTTATCCTATATTAGGGTCGCGGGGGGGTTCCCCATGCCCATCCAGGGGAGACCGTTTCGGGCGCTGGGTAGATACACCCAGGACAGGGGGGCAATCTATTGCTGGGCACACACTCACTCATACAAACACACTCTATATGGGGCAATTTTGGAGAATTCAATTGACTTGATTCATGTTTTTGGACTGTGGGAGGAAACCGGAGAACCCAGAGGAAACCCACGCGGACACGGGGAGAACATGGAAACTCCACCCAGATTGGGATTCAAACCGGGAATCCCTAGTGCTAAGAGGAGAACGTGCTAAACCACTAAGCCACCATGCCTTCCGGTTTCCATTGTTGCGAATGGCAATACAGTTGATTTGAAGTAGTGACATCGCTATGACATCACTATGACATCACTACGATGGGTATTTAATCGTCTTTGATGTTTCACTGCAGAACCCTGCAGCCGGGTTGGTGATAAGAAGTGTCACTGCTTTAATAATTGATGTCTCTGATGAGTCTGTGTAAGATAAAGAGATCCAGTGTTACCAGTTTGTGTCCAGACAGGACCTCCAGAAGGGCCAGCAGCATCACTCCATCCTTAATGTCCTCGTACAGATCCGTCACCACCAGGGGGGGCTCTCTCTGCAGAACAAACCAGAAAGATGGCTTAAAATAGGACATGAACTAAAGTATTGGGTATCGATCAGGCACTGCATGCTTGCCACTTTGTGTGCACAGTTTGGGGAAGGCCCAGTGTTCCAACCAGACTGTGCTTTAATGCAAGCTTCATGAGGACATGGTGGGTTTGCAGATGTAGACTGACCCACACAGGGTCCCCAAACACACACTAAACACACAATAAACACACAAACACACATTCCATTGATCTTAAATGGTAAAGTGCCTCTCTAAACATGCTTTCACGCTCACATTCAATAACACGAGTTGCAAACGTGGAAGGAAAGCTTTGAAATTGGGTTTTTTCGCTGATCAAAGCAGATTTTTTTGTCAGCTCGGGCTTCGCGTCGGCGTCTCCGGCATCTGAACGGCATTAAGCCGAGGAACCGGCGACGAGTCTGCGAGGTGAAGCGACAGACTGTCTGACCTGACGCCGCCGTTCCCTCTCACTAATCCACAGAGCGCCTGCCACTCTCCGCATTTCACCCAACGCACCAATCACACGAGAAGGATTTGGCGACAGGCCGGGTGGTAAAATCATTCAGAAGAAGATTAATGTAAGAGTTAAAAGATTTGTGAGTGAGCGAGAGAGAGAGAGAGAGAGAGAGAGAGAGAGTATGGACGGTACACAGAGCGGAACGCAGTGCCGGGGCGAGTCTCCTGATGACCTTCATTAGAGTCCGTCTGGGAGAGGACTGTATTTTTTCTTTCTTAAGATTGGCCTAATTAAGGACTTCTGGAGCCGAGACGAGCAAGTCCAATTATTTCTGAAATGACATAATTGAAGTCGCATTCACCGAACGGGAGATTCCGTTCTGAAGAGGCGGCCCCCACGCGAATAATTCCGCGGCTAACGAAGAATAAAAGTGAGAGGCATGAAAATGGGCGTAAACGCAGAATAAACACTGGACTAATTACAGCGGCCCTGCCCTAATTGATTGGAATTGATTGTCAGGCCTGAAGCCGAGGCACGCGGCCGCCGCTCCGACGGAGGAGATGGGCCGAAACGTAGCGTTTAATTAAGATAACCGCCTCTAGACAAAGGGACCATTGTGACATCACAAGGCGCATTTAAATATAAACACCTTCAAACACAATGCAGCGAATGCTCATTACAGACTCTGCACTGAACGTTGAATTCAGCTGAGCGGGCACTGCAGACTGTGTGGTACACCATGCTCAGAGGGGTTTGGGCGCCTGATGGAGATAACGCGCATTAACGGGGGTAGGGTGGGGGGGGGTTGTTCAGAGCCGCTAAATGGGCTGCGGCTCTACGGCAATTAAACCCCGGAACTGAGAGGTCTAAATGGGCTTGATACGGGGTAACGAGGCAGTTACATCTGGCTATCTCAGGGTTTGGGGTCGCCCGCCGTGAACTGCTCAGCCTCAGCTATCTGAGGAAAGCACTGGCGATGAGCGCAGTATTTGGCACGCCGTAATTAAGCCCTATCCCCGTCTAAGAGGATTTGTTGGAATTAGAACGGGGGGTTCCCTCGCCCATACACACGGTTCGTCCATCCTATCCCCCCCCTCGCTTGCACTTGCCTCTAATCAAGTTCAGGCTCGTGAGCAGATGAGACGTCCTGTTACACATTTACGCTCACTTGAACGTTTAACGATACGACGAGGCTCCAGGCGCCGACGCGGTCGCGATGTCGGAGACGGACCGTCCATGTAAAGCTATCTGGTCTCTAACGGCGACACCGATCCATACGGAAACATCCATTTTAACCCATTTGCTGTGTCCTTTGGTTCTCTGTGGGGCGTGAACTAAAGTATATGGACACCTACACATCACACCTGCTTTATTTACTACATTCCCCTCAAACTCGGCCCCTCCTCCATTTCCAGATACCATAGCTTTTACTCTGCATGGCTTCCCATGAGGATATGGAGACTTTGGGAATTATGTCTATCCATCCAGAGGAACGTTGGCGTAGTCAAACACCGATGAAGAATAAGACCTCCACCAGCGCTCCAAACTCCCTCCACCGCGACTTTATGTTGATGAATGTGAGTCCTCGAGCCACTCTGAAAATGATCAGCCTGTTAATTGGCCAAATATTAATATGAACCTGTCTGTATTGTAATCCCTTTTTTGTCGAACCTGCAGCAGCAAAAGGAGGCGAGCAGAAGTAAACCCTCGTTCTGTTATCTTAATAACCTTAATGATTAATCTCGCACCTTAAGGCAATGAATTAAAGAGCTGGAAATTCACTGGAGAAGATCATTTGCATGGTTCTGGGAGGGGGGGGTGAGAGAGGGACCTCTGAGAGGTAACTAAATCAGAAAGTCACCTTCTCTAACGACCTCCCGTCTCTGTTCGGGTTCCGCTGCTCCCCCGGATCTTGGGTTCTGCACGTCAGTCAGTCAGTGGAGGACGCCACTCTGAATGACGGACGGCTGATCCCAAGACGCTTTCGGAATCTTTTCCTTCTTTGTTTTTTTTTTTTTTTTGCCGGGCAGAGTGACATTTAAATTTCGTCAAACTGCAGACGCTTTTGGATGGCGTGACATCACGAGTCGACACGCTGACCTTTCGCACGTCTGATCTCTGGGTTCTAACAGATTAAAGCCAGCGTGTCGGGAAACACGGGTCTCTGAGTGTTTCCTGCGTCATTGAAGTACCACGCTGAGGTGGAGAACCAGGTGGAGGTCACCACTAGAACACAGCGAGTGTGTGGGCGTTCCAACTCTTTGGAAGGAATATCTTCGGGAACTTCGGGCACACACTCACTCATTCAGACACACACAATATGGGGCAATTAATTCATTCATTCATTTTCCTCCGCTTTATCCTATATTAGGGTCGCGGGGGGGGGGGTTCCCCATGCCCATCCAGGGGAGAACGTTTCGGGCACTGGGCAGATACACCCAGGACAGGGCGGCAATCTATTACTGGACACACACTCACTCACACAGACACGCACACAAACACACTCTATATGGGGCAATTTGGAGAACTCAATTGACTTGATCAATGTTTTTGGACTGTGGGAGGAAACCGGAGAACCCGGAGGAAACCCACGCGGACACATGAGAGAACATGGAAACTCCACCCAGATGGGGATTCAAACCGGGAATACCTAGCGCGGAGAGGCGAACATGCCAAACTACTAAGCCACCGTGCCACCTCATATGGGGCAATTTAGAGCATTCAATTCACCTTGAATCCATGTTTTTGGACTGTGGGAGGAAACTGGAGAACTGAAGGAAACCCACACGGACACGGGGAGAACATGGAAACTCCACCCAGATGGGGATTCGAACCTGGACGTGCCACGTGCCGCCCCTAACCAAATTATTTTACGGAGAATAAATTAAACTGTGAACTTAACAATGCTTTCAGCCTTTCAATGACCAAAAATATGTAACCGCCTGATGGTTCCACCCTGATCCGCTCAGGTCTGAGGTCTCAGTATCTCACACACGGTCAGGTTCATTTAGACCCGATTCAGCATCTTTCTCAGGTGTGATGTTGCCGTGGCGACCGTCTTTAGTCCACGGCATGATTAATACAGAAATGTAAGACATGAAGGTAAACGCACCGGGTTCTCTTACTATCAAAGCCTCCCAACAGAGTCCTTACACATCAGCTTTTATAACCGTGATGCCTTATTTTATATATATATATATATATATATATATATATATATATATATATATATATACACACATATATATATATATATATATATATATATATAAATATATATATATATATATAAACTCTGAAGCTCTGAAACATTAACGAGGCAACGCCCCGTACGCTGAGGAGGCGCCGGCGCGCAGCGGCGTCTGAAATTTCTTGTCAACACACAAACTGCCTTCAGATCCACGTTTCAAACAAATTTTCCACTTCACGTCACCGAGGACGTGCGCCGTGGTCCCGAGGGGAGGTGGGGAGGTGTGTGGGGGGGCACGGTGTTGTGGATGAATGGGCTCGGGTGTGAGGTAATAGCGCCCCCCCCCAAAACACCACGGTCTCCAGCACAGCCAAGGGTTAAGTGGCTTAAATTAAGCTGCTTAATGCGCCATGATCACATGATCGCAGGTCGGGGGCGGGGGGGGGGGGCGCGGGGGGTAAATCAGGGGGTCGTTTAAATGACTGTGTGAAAGGTTATTTGAATGGAGGAATAAACGATATGAACGCAGTATGAGGTCATTCAGGGCGTCGGGTTGGGTCGGGTCAGGTCGGGTTCCATCGCCTCATTACGTATTGATTGGTTAACAACGTCCGAATGTGAGAACGACCCCAGAACATGTAACGGAACCAGGTTTAAAGTTCATCAGGTTTAAATATGTTCTCCGTTTATTTAGGACGTATCTCTGACGTGAAACGAAGTTGGAATGGGGGAACCGAGCAATGCATGATGGGTAATATTGGTCAGTATTAATAATAAAAAGTGTGCTGTGGATAGGTCAGGTTTGCAGGCTTGCTGCTGGACACATGAGCAGTTAAGCATGACTGTGTGTGTGTGTGTGTGTGTATGTGTGCAGGGTTCTTACCTTGGCCAAATGGGAGTTGATCCATTTCGTGAAGGTTCGTTTCTGGACGGCCTCCTGCTCGTCTGAAACACAATACAATAAAAACACAGAGGTTGATTATTTTCTACGTTGTGATGTCACTGTGGAAATTACAGCTGGATTAGAGTGTAATAGTCCCTCATTTCTGTTTTGCACCAATTACAGGGAGGGAACAGGCGGTGCAGGGTTCAGCACATCTGCCTCACAGCGGGGACCTTCTGCGTTCCAGTGAAAAATAATAGATTTGTTATTTTCGTAAACAAAAGAAAATAAAAGGTATTCTTTATCTTGGGATGGGAGCGCACTGGTATATCAGCAACAATGTCTGGGACAGCGGACGGTCTGTGGAACATCGAAGGAGTCCACAAAGAACAGTTTGGGGAAGGCCCTGTTCTGATAAAGCATGAACTCCAGAGCAAAAGACAAAAGATCTTCTGAAACTGTGCTGATGGTTTAACAGTGTCCTCATACTTCTGGTCTGTACAGTAGAAGTCCAGTGTACAAGTGTGCAGATGGGATTTAAATAAACACTGAATTTATTCTCCAAAAATCACAAATCAGATTAAAATAAAACCAAAACACAGCGGTGTGTGATCTGACACTCTGCAGGTGAGCGCAACGATGGAACGGCTTTAATAAAACTACCATCTGATAAATCAAACAATGGAACTCGGCCACTGTGTCAGACGCCTGTGTGTGTGTGTGTGTGTGAGAGAGAGAGAGAGAGAGAAAGGCAGGGAGAGCTCATGCATTATGCAGATCTGCATAATTTGGCAAAGATTTTGTGAATTTTGTGAATTAATATCTTGCAAAATGAAATATTAATGAAGTAATGACGGATGAAACACAGTGGAAATGACAGAGCATGTTTCAGCTCTGTGTGTGTGTGTGTGTGTGTGTGTGTGTGTGTGTCAGTGTGAATGCTGGAAAACACTAACAATGCCTCAAACACACTCTGCCACCGAACATGTACATTACACAATAAAGAACAATTACAGAATTAAAGAAGTACAGATCACACACACACACAAACACATACACACACACACAGAGTGTCAACATCCCTGTCAGACTTAGACTTAACCATGTTTATATTTCGAGCTTAACTGTGGTTAACCAGAAGCCTTGAACCTCAAGCTCAAACTTAAACCTAAAGCTTAACTTAAACAAACTTAAAGTTTAACTTCCAACAGTCACAGTGTTAAACCAGACTTAACCTCCAGCAACATTAACTAACTCAGCTCAACTAACCTTAACTCTCTTACCATAAGCCCAACTTTAAATCATAACCTTCCTAACTTGAGCTTAACTTAATAATTAATTATCTCATTAGTAACGCTACTATTACAGAACAACCCATCTATATTACCCTGAAAGATGTCCTATGATCTCATGTTTTCTATAAGTTCAGACTTCCGTTGCACTACGCCCCATGCTGTCAGTGTGAGTTTAGCATGTTCTCAGATGTTGCCGCCAGACCTCTGGTGGTGAGTTGAGTGGAGCTCCGGTTGTCTGCAGCATCCTGAGGTGCTGAAACTGTTCCACTGATTAATCCCTTTGATCTTTCCCTTACTTTTTCCTCAACAACTATTTTTTTAACTTAATACCAAAATGCCATTGTGCCTCCAGACGCCCCCCCCCCCATCCTCTTAGTCCTCCCTCCTGCTTTCTTTATCCTTCCTGTAACCAATCAGCTGGTAGGAGTGAGTGATGTCAGTTCGGGAAGGGGGGGGGGTGTTGGTATGTATCATCACACACGGGTCGGGGTCGGACCGAGCTCCGTCACATGTCTCATTATAGATAAAGTTGTATTTTTAAATGAAAGATGTCTAACTCTTAAAGGACCAATCCACAAGTGAGGAGGACATCCTCATCTCACTGATTTGCTGTCCTCAAAGACGAGGACAGCTTCTGGGTTTTAAATATGCAGTGTGCACGAGGTACGAGATATAGAGTCTCATCAAGAAAACCCCAAAATGACACTCAGGACGAGAGAACGAGACACGCAGGAAGGAAAATAGATTGGAAATCCCATAAACACACAAAAAAAACTGGGAGAGCATAAGAGGCGTCAGTAAAGGATGATTAAAGGCCTTTTTAAGGTGTCTGAATGCCCCTTAGGTGCTCAGATGTAATAATGAACATCTCTGGTTGTTTAAATGTAGTTCTAATATGAGTCCTGCATACGAGACATCATTTAAGTGGCGTGATGCGTCTCTGCCACATTATCTCTGCAAAGAGAAGCCTTGCTCACATACGGCGTGCTATTAAAGACGTACACAGCACGGGCGGACGCTCTGATTGGCCGCGCCGTAAGGTCCTGGTTTTATTCTACGTCTCCGGCGAAGCACAACGGCACAAAATCCAGGGAAACTCATAAGGACGAGGAGACGTCATATCTCAGCGATAATGATGGACTCATTAATCACAGCTCTGATTTCCTCTTTACCCTTCACCTCCCGAAGGGCTTCTTAACGATCAAAGCCATTAATATCAAATGGCACCTGCCACATGGTATCTGTCTGCACTTATCTCTTGTCCCGGAGCTGAAAGTCTTTCCAGCAGCTTCCAGATATGTGTGTGTGTGTGTGTAATAAACACTAATAAAGACCTATAAACGACGCGCTTATTAATACCCCCAAACACATCTGAATAAATGACAGCGCCGCTCTGCTGGCGCTCTGCCGGCGCTCCGGTCCTACGGGAAGCTCTCGCAGTGGGAGTTCAGCTGAAGGTTTCGGCGTCGGCAACGCAGTGATGCAATTGTTTCGGCTGTTGATGCAATGCCATTAGAACAAGGCCTCGTTTTCCATTTATTCATCATAAATAATAAATGAAATGCCATTCTGCAGCTACAGAGTGGAGACATAAAGTGTCCGACAGGGGGAGCAGCACCGTACCGGCACAACACAGACGTACGCAGCGGCACCACCTAAAGGCCGGTGAGAGTATAGAACGTGTTCTGTAAGCGCGGAGTGACCGTATGAGAGGACCGTCACCACAGCAGAACTGTCCATGGTGCTGTCCGGGGTGCTGAATTGGTATTGCGTCTCTCTCTCTCTCTCTCTCTCTCTCTCTCTCGCTCGCTCTCTCTCTCTCTCCTGCACTCTTCCGAACACCTGTGTGCATCTGCGGCTCGGGGCTCTTTGTAGAACACGGAGGGAACATGTGGAGAACACACACAGGATTTGAGGCTGGCAGCCCGGGGATGTTAGGGTTTGATTCAGTGAAGCCTTTAATCACATTACCAGCAAGAAAGAGCGCCCTCTACTGACAGTTCAGAGACTCTACAGCGCAGTTTAAAGTATAAAACCTCATATCTCACATAAGGTTTTTAATTCTTTACCTCAAACGAACTGCATTTGCACTCTCTAGCCCTCTCTCCTGTCTCTCTGTGTTTGTACCTGTATATTTGTATTATTGTTTTTTGTATTGTGTCTCTCTCTCTTTCTGGTCTCTCTCTCCCGTCTCTCTCTTTCCCGTCTCTCTCTCTCTTTGTGTTTGTACCTGTATATTTGTATTATTGTTTTTTGTATTCGTCTCTCTCTCTCTCTCTCTGGTCTCTCTTTCCTGTCTCTCTCTCTGGTCTCTCTTTCCCGTCTCTCTCTCTCTCTCTCTCTGATCTCTCTTTCCCGTCTCTCTCTGTGTTTGTACCTGTATATGTGTATTATTGTTTTTTGTATTCGTCTCTCTCTCTTTCTGGTCTCTCTCTCCTGTCTCTCTCTCTCTCTGGTCTTTCTTTCCCGTCTCTCTCTCTCTCTTTGTGTTTGTACCTGTATATGTGTATTATTGTTTTTTGTATTCGTCTCTCTTTCTGGTCTCTCTCTCTCCTGTCTCTCTCTCTTTCTGGTCTCTCTTTCCCATCTCTCTCTTTTTCTCTCTCTGGTCTTTCTTTCCCATCTCTCTCTCTCTCTCTTTGTGTTTGTACCTGTATATGTGTATTATTGTGTTTTGTATTCGTCTCTCTCTTTTTCTGGTCTCTCTTTCCCGTCTCTCTCTCTCTGGTCTTTCTTTCCCGTCTCTCTCTCTCTCTCTCTCTTTGTGTTTGTACCTGTATATGTGTATTATTGTTTTTTGTATTCGTCTCTCTCTCTTTCTGGTCTCTCTTTCCCGTCTCTCTCTCTCTGGTCTTTCTTTCCCGTCTCTCTCTCTCTTTGTGTTTGTACCTGTATATGTGTATTATTGTTTTTTGTATTCGTCTCTCTCTTGTCGTTCTTTTGTTTTCTTTCCTTTTTGATCTTTCTTAATGTATTTATTTCTCTTTCATCTCTGTGTCTTTGTATCTTTTGATCTCATCTGGATTTCCACATTTCCTCTTTGTATCTTCTAATTTCCTCCTTCTTTATTTGCCATATTTTCCTTTTGTACCTCTTGCTGTCTTTACTGTTGTTGCTCCCTCTCTCTCTCTCTCTCTCTCTCTCTCTCTCTCACACACACACACACACACACACACAGCTGTCTGTTACTACATTTTATAACCTATCAAAGGCGAAATGAGCGTCCTTTTATTTGGCTTGTAAGTGCGTTCATCTCCCTCACGGGGACGGAGAGAGGAGACGTGCGGCGAGAGACGAGTCCTTGCGCCTCATTCAGCGCTTCCTCTGAACACTCACATGGACCTTTCATATGCGAATCACCTCCTAAATCAGCCTCATTAGCATGGCTAATTACAGAGCCGCCGTAACGCGTCTGCAGAAACGATCCTGAGAACAAGTGCAGATGATTACTGCGCCGTGGATTTCCCTCGCTGCCGCGCCAACGGCACGCCATCGTTTAGCAGTCAGATGTTTCAACAAAGCACCGGGACAGCATCCTCAGCCATCAGGGACCACGCCGGTGATGTCGGAGGTGTGAAGACGTCCTGATCACTCGGAGAAGGTCCACGAAGGTCCAAAATAAAAATAAAGAGGCGCATCACGCCGTTCGGAGGCGAAACGAAGGTGTCTATAGCGGAAGTAGGTCAGACAGACCAAGCCGTCCACCCCGTGTCCGGGGTCCCCACACCGCTCGCGGTTCCAACCCATGAGAGAATGCTGTCGAGGAAGATGGTGGGAGAGCAATGAAGGACGGCTCCGGCAAAGCTTTGATCTCCTCAAACAGATCCTGCAGCTCCAGGTTCTCATTAAGTACCCGTTTCCCCCTCTGAAGGTCGTGAGGGAGCCGCAGACCCGAAACAAGGTCGACCGGCGCCCTTGCGACGGCTCGCGGCGTCGCCTTTGATCGTGCCGTAACGTGGGTCGGTTCAAAGGGGAACCCTGAGCTGGATCTGTGAGATAAAGCATGTGGAGTACCGATTCGTCTTTCACCTGCAGGCCGACGCCGGACTCATTGTTCCCTGCAGGTGAAAGCCAGGCATTATCTGATCATCTGATCAGGGACTGTCACTCACATCCCACAATGCACCACGCTCCCTTTGAAAGCAGGACCTTTAGACAGAACGGTCGACCACCCGAGGACAAAATCATAGGACATCTGTCCTGTTTCTCAGAATCTGTACTACATCACTGAACACCAACAAAGGATCAGAAGAAGATGGGCCAATGTCGGCGTTTAACAGAAAAAATAAAATTATAAAATATTAAATCCACCTGACAGAACGACTGAATTTACATTTTTAATTAATCAAAGTAATAAAGTAATTAAAGTAAAGGTAAAGGCATCAGAGATGACGTTGGGTTTCAGTTTTAATTCAACCCTTTTGGATGGGGTTGTTATGAAGTTATGCTTTTTCAGATTCTAAAGTGCAAATTGAACCGCGAATCAGATTGCGAGTCGGTCCCAGACTTCTGAAACCTTTGTGTCTCCAGTGATTAGCGACCTTCTGAAAGAGACCTGCCACGTGGAACAAAGCATGGTGACCCTGACGAGGCGGAGAAGCTCAGACCGTTGGGTTTACTGACTGACGGCAGCGCAGGAGGTTATTATTGGGGCACGACCGCGTTCAATCCCACCGCGGGGTTCGGGGCGGCGGCCTGCTGGGTGCGATCTGGCGATTACGCCGTCGGAGTGGCAGCTGAATGGGTTTTGTTATCTGACAGGAGTTTGGAACCACGTTCCACACGAGAACACGGGGTGCGAAGGCTAACATTCATTCATTCATTCATCTTCTGATAATGATCCTATACAGGAGAGGATGTTTCAGGCACTGGGCTGATACATTCAGGAGAGGGTGCCAATCTACCCCCCCCCTACACTCACACAGACAAACACACTCCATATGGGGCAATTTAGAGCATTTACCTTGAATCTATGTTTTTGGACTGTGAGAGGAATCTGGAGAACCCGGAGGAAACAGACACGGGGAGGACATGCAAACTCCAACCCAATTGTGATTCAAACCCAGATCCCCAGCGCTGAGAGGAGAACATGCCAACCACTAGGCCACCGTGCCACCTTTGTGGAATCTAACAGCTCTGATGAAATATTAATCAACCTCACAGAGGTCCGATATCAGAACAAATGCTGGTACTGATCCAGACCAGACTGGACCAGAGATCAGATCCCTCTCTCTCTCTCTCTGTCTCTCTCTCTCTCTCTCTCTCTCTCTCGCTCTGAGACCTCCTTTAGGAAACATTCTCTCTGTGCAGAAACATATTGCTGACTGCGAGCATACACAGGAATGATGAGCGGGCGCTTTCCAACGGGCCGCCCAACGTTCTCGGGTTGCCAGCGGACTGTAAGCCGAGCGTTCAAGGTGACTGTGCTGGTCAGCAGACAGCCGTCCAATCCCGGCGCTCTCCGGCATATCATCGCGCTCTGCTGCCGTGGCAGCGCGCCAAGCCCATATTGCTTTTTTCCCTGCTTCCTGTGGCTTCGCGCCAGAGCCGGCGTACAGGATGACCTCTGAGCTGTTCCCGCCCCCCGCGCTCCCTCCCTCTGCATTACCCAGACCTCTCTTTGTGTTTAGACCTTAAATCAGTGAATTAACTAAACTGCGCCCAATTCATTCCATTCCAACAATTTAAACCACCAATAAACAACAATTAGTCGCTCAGAATCAATCCAAATCCATAACAATACAAATGCATTAAAGGATTAATCAGCGGATTTACTCAGAACTGGATTCATTTCGGTTGACATGCAGCCGAAAAGACTACCATCCATCCATCCATCCATCATCTTCCTCTTTATCCTCTACTAGGGTTCCCCATGGCCATCCAGGGGAGACACTCACATAAACACACAGGCACACTCTATATGGGGCAATTTGGAGAATTCATTTGACCTTGATGCATGTTTTTGGACTGTGGGAGGAAACCGGAGAACCAAGAGGAAACCCACAAAGACACGGGGAGGACATGCAAACTCCACCCAGATTGGGATTGGAACCGGAACCCCCTAGTGCTGAAAGGAGAACATGCCAACCACTAAGCCACCCAAAAACTACCAAGAAAAAAAAACAGCTTTTAATTCGGGTTCAAAGTCCAGGTTTAGCCCTGAGCAATAAGGGCTAAGGGCCTCGGTCAGGGGCCCGCACTGGGCACCCTGCTGGCCTCGCAGCGTGAGGTCAGGAATGATCTCTCATCACCTTCAAACATCCAAAATTCATTCAGAACCTGGATTTGGACCTGCTGCACGTTAGGACATCAGGAGAAAAGACTAATGAGCAGATGCTCCACAGGCCTGAGACGAGGGCTTCAAACACACAGTGTGTTGTTCTAAGAGGTTTTACTTGGACCACACACACACACACACACGCATGAACAAAACCTTAGTGGGATAAAAAAATGGCAGAAATTCTTCACATATGGGTAACATTTCAGCCTCAAAGTCCACACACACACACACACAGGTTTTGCCATATGGTGCTACTAATTGCTGTTTTTCTCACTGACTCGTTTCCCTGCACAGCTCGTCACTGTCTGATGGAAATCGAGGACACGTCACTGAAACGTACTTCAAATGGTTTCTGATCTCAAACTCGGAACACGTCCCGAAATCAGTGTGCCATTTGTCTGAGTGGATTTGTGACCCGTTACCACCGGGACATTAAATCGACCACCCAGCCGTGCATTATGCACAACTGTATTTTCATGGAAACAGTTTGGGGAAGGCCCCTTTCGGCCCCAGTACAGAAAGCAAGCCACGGCTGGGTGAGGGAGGAGTGGAAGTGACCCAAAACAAGCCCCGCCCTCGACCCCCATCGAAACAACTTTGGGATAAATTAGAATGAAGATTATAAGCCTGGTCCTGTCGCCCAACATCGGTGTCTGACTTTACAGATGTTCCTCTGGATAAATCAGCCTCCACAGACGCCCGAAATTTATAAAAACATATTTAAAACTGCATCTGCAAACGAGGATAATGT
>JAFMOD010000406.1:334182-389553 GCA_019802435.1 Corydoras maculifer | reverse complement strand
GGATGGGCATGGGGAACCCCCCCCCCCCCCCAACGACCCTAATAGAGGATAAAGCGGAAGATAATGGATGGATATACTATTTGCATAAACCTACATGAAATAAGTTCAGGTTTGTTGATTTTAAATGTTACTCAGAGTAAAGTTAAGGTTTTGAAGATGGTTGATGTTCAGATGTTCCTCAGGACAAGACTGCATCCGACACCAGCCTCTGTCCCAACTATACAGCATCTGAAAGTAGATCCCTGCTGCCCCCTGCTGTTCAAACAGCTCCTAACAGCATGTTTAGTAAATAAAAAAATCATTTATTCTTCCGTTTTTTTAACCTGTTCATTCCAACCAGGGTTTCATTGAGTGCTGTAGCCTAACCCAACCCTTTCAGGGTTAAAGGTGAAGCCAACATATATAATACTTTGACCTACAGACATCTTTCTAAATAAGGAAAAGTCAGGGACTACTTATTTTCACATTTAATAATTTATGAACATAATACAACGGAAAGGTCACAGCGTTTTTAAATGTCAAGCCAACGTCAGTAAAGTAAATAAAACCTCGAGCTTTTTTAATATATTGTTTTTTGTTTTTTATATTGTTTAATATATTGTTATATTTAATATATGTTTTTTAAAGCGCGTTCAGGTAGTCATTACTTTCAGAGTGACAGCTAGACCGACCAATCACATCACTGATTTCTGCACCTGACGATGACGTCACAGATGAGCAGCACGTCTTGCCTGGCGGTGGAGCGTTTTTAATGACTAATTAAGCACCACGTCACAAAGTATTTAAATGATTTCCTCACCGTGTTATTGTGGGTTTCTTTGTCCTTCTTTGTCTTTCACGGGCTTTTTCGTTTTTCACGCCGAGTTTGAACGACGTTTCGCTTACGAACCGAACTCCCACCTGCCGCAAGCGAGGACACTGCCAAACCACTGCGCATGCGCAACGTGCTATCCATACCAGCAGACCATGTAGTCTTTAAATTCAGCACTAAACTCATTTAGTACACTTATGAAATTGTTAGTTTGATTCTGTAAAACCTGACTGACCCAAAACAGAATCCTGTGCTCAGCCTGTCCATCATGTTTGAGATGAATCAGAACTGAGATTGTGAGACAGGTTCTCTCATTGGGATCTATTCCACTGTAAAGACAGATCAATTATATTGTATTAATGTTTTGTGGTTGAAGGTTGTGGCTTTGACTGAGTTCAAATGTCTTTATCTCTCTCTTTTTAAAAAAAAAAAATTCTGTTGGAGTTCAGCAGTCTTTAATTTGGATGTTTATTAGATTTTGCCTCTTTGTTTATTAATATTTGACTAATATAAAACTCCTGGAACCTTCCAAATGACCTCTCAGTGGGGTGAAGGTCTAGACTCTGACTTCGCACCTTGAGCGTTTCTATGCAGATGCGGTTTGGCTGGAACGTTCAGACTCAGCGTTCTGTTCCTTGACCCGGTTCTGACCCACCTTAAGCTGCTAAACAGATGGCCTCATATCTGCCTCAGAAATATTCTGGTATAAAGTTTATCATTTTTTTAAGTATGACAAGATTTTCAAGTCCTGCGGGTTCGAATCAGGTCCAGAATCACATTTAGGCTGCTTTTATTAAAACTGAGAGTAATCTCAGACTGCCGGTCATTGAATCTCAGTAATCAGTAAACACAGGAACTTCTATAAGCTGCAAATGCAAAGTGTTTTGTGTGAAAACCAACAAAAATACAGCTCACGCACTGCTCCATGGTTTACTGCTATAGAACTCATTCATTCATTCATTATCTTCCGCTTTATCCTCTATTAGGGTTGCGGGTGGTTCCCCATGCCCATCCAGGGGAGAACGTTTCGGGCGCTGGGCAGATACACCCAGAACAGAGTGCCAATCTATCGCTGGACACACACTCACTCACATATACACACTCTACATGGGGCAATTTGGAGAACTCGATTGACTTGATGCATGTTTTTGGACTGTGGGAGGAAACCGGAGAACCCAGAGAAAACCCACGCAGACACGGGGAGAACATGCAAACTCCACCCAGATTGGGATTCGAACCGGGAATCCCTAGTGCTGAGGCGAACGTGCTGACCACAAAAGCCACCGTGCCACCCTTGGGGTAACTCCTTAATGTTCATTCATTTATTCATTATTTCCCGCTTCATCCTCTATTAGGGTCGCGCTGGGGTTCCCCATGCCCATCCAGGGGAGAACGTTTCGGGCACTGGGCAGATAGACCCAGGACAGGGTGCCAATCCATCGCTGGGCACACACTCACTCACACAGACACACTCTATATGGGGCAATTTTTGAGAATTCAATTGACTTGATCCATGTTTTTGGACTGTGGGAGGAAACCGGAGAACCCGGAGAAAACCCACGCGGACACGGAGAGAACATGGAAACTCCACCCAGATGGGGATTCGAACCGGGAATCCCTAGTGCTGAGAGGCAAACGTGCTAACCACTAAGCCACCGTGCCGCCCCTCCTTAATGTTAAAATTACAAAATGATATAAAATAAAAACACACATCACATGCAGACTACAGATTTTATTCTTCCATTCAGGTGTGTGGAGATAAAAGTCCATGGAAAAAAACATCAATCTTAAGACGTCTGTGATTTCATATGTGTGTTATTTTATAATAAACACAATGAACCGTTTAGAAAGCCTCGGCGTGACTCCTTCATTCCAGCGTACAATATAACAATGGGAGGAAATATCAGCAGAGTGAACATGGACCCCTCTCCACCCAAACGCTGCACTTTGTCCAAAATCACAGCTAATTAATATTCTGCGCGCAGTCACCCGCAATTAGGTCTTTGATGGACGGGGTAAAAACAAGTAGCACTGTTTACGCCGCTGTTCGTGTCGGGACAGAGCAGGATGCCGCTGGAACCTCGTGTGGAAAATCTGAGCGCTGGTTGAGGCTGGTCTTCCCCCAAAATCCTGTGTTTTGATCCGTCTCAGAACGGCATGCCCCGCAGCCAGACTGTGGTCAAACGTGGAAAACAGATCATAAAATGTGCAATATTCTGCACCGTGCATCATGGGTTGCCATTCTATACGTATTATATACAGACCGGTGCAAATTTTGGGTCATTTAGGTTAAATTCGCATGCTGTATATATTCAGAATGCAGTTACTATTAAATATATTAAGTAAAAAGTGTCCTGTATTAAAGTATCTTCCGCTTTATCCTCTACTAGGGTTGCGGGGGGGTTCCCCATGCCCATCCAGGGGAGAACGTTTCGGGCGCTGGGCAGATACACCCAGGACAGGGTAGGCAATCTATCGCTGGGCACACACTTACTCACACAGACACTCACACAGGCACGCACACACACTCTATATGGGGCAATTTGGAGAACTCAATTAATGTTTGTGGACTGTGGGAAGAAACCGGACAACCCGGAGGAAAGCCACGTGGACATGGGGAGTACATGGAAACTCCACCCAGATGGGGATTTGAACCGGGAATCCCTAGCGCTGAGAGGAGAACATGCTAACCACTAAGCCACCGTGTCGCCCCATATTTAATATATATTAATATATATATATACTAATATATATATATGTTTAATCATTAGACTGGTGGGGGGTGTTGGGGTCTATCCCAGCATTTATTGGTCCTTTTCTGTTCCAGCATGAAGGTAAATGAAGACATGGTGAGTTTGATGTGGAGGAACTGACCTCAACCCCATCAACCCCATTGAGACGAACTAGAACAGCGATGTTGAGCCAGGCCCTCTAGTGTAACATCAATGTCCCAACACTTTATTAAGTTTGCTGTTGTTGTCAGCTAAACGTTGTTCTGTGATTACAGAATTTAGATCCGTCTGCAGAAAACCGTGAACACGTAGCAGACACACTGCATGCTTTGCCCTGTACAGAGATATAATTATGGTCTGCCGTGCACATATTTTCCACGTCACATGGTAAATGATTCAGTCATTAGTGCTGGATGAATGAGGGTCAGCTGGACTCATTGTTCGTCTGAAAAGAGGGAGAGAGAAAATGAAGAAGTGGACGAAGAGATCTACAGTGAGCCCGATTCTCCATGATGAAATCACCCACCAGAAAGAAAGGATGGAAAAGGAAATACCTAGGCAGAAAGCAGTGGCAGCGGGCGAACCTCCATCACCTTCCCTCCACCCAACAGGAACACTACAGGAAACCTGGAGGGGACAGATAAGCGGCGTACTGCTAAATATATATAGGAAAAAGCAGGAAATGTGACACGCCAACTTTCCCAATAGGACAAACAGTATGAGGTCGGCCTTGGAGGGGATCCTGTGAGCCTCGGGGCTGGAGAGAGAGAGAGACAGAAAGAGGGAGAGAAAGAGAGAGAGAGAGAGAAAGAGAGACAGACTGGAGTGAGAGGAGAGGAATCCTTCAGAGACAGACCGATGTACGCTGAGTGAAAGTGAGACGCTCAGTAGCGGAATCACGGAGAGGGAGGAATAAACCCAAAGGAGTAAGGGAGCTGGAGGAGGCCGACCGAATGTGCGTCTCCTCACCCTCCGCCTCCTCCTCTGTCTGCCTGGACGGAGAGATGGCTGATAACAGCACTCACCCCATTCTGGAGATCCTTCAGTCCTTCAGCAGCGGTAAGCTTCTTCATTCTGTCTTTCACTCTTTTTACCTTTGGCAGGTTCTTCCTGTGGATCAGAAGTTTATATCAGAGTTTTAGGGACCTCTTAGGAGTGACCTCAGGGGCCCCATCAAGGAGAGATGTTCAGAAACACTTAATAAGCTAAAAAGAAGTTTAAATTGGCCTTTAAAGGACCTTTATGCGGGTTTTAGACTCAGGATTTAAATATGTTAAGTCTATGTGCCGAAGCCAAAAAGACACACAAAAAAAAATGAGAATGAGAGGTGGAGCCAGGGAATCAGGTGAGGTGATGGCTCTCACCTGTGACCTGTCTGTCTGTATATGTAGGAAGTTAAAAAGGGGCGAGGCTGTGTGGGAGGAGCCTTGTAATGCTGAGGCATCTGAATAATAAAAATATATTTATTTATTAATATCTATCTATCTATCATTTTATCTATATATCATTTTATCTATCTATCTATCTATCTATCTATCTATCTATCTATCTATCTATCTCTCTCTCTCTCTCTCTCTCTCTCTCTCTCTCTCTCTCTCTCTCTCTCTCTATATATATATATATATATATATATATATATATATTTATATATCTCTGCAGTGGTCTGAACCTGCTAAACTAATTGTTCTGATTTATATATTTTCCTCAGAAGACGTGGTCCTGGCTTTCTGTCTCTCCATGGTGGTGGGTCTGATTCTGGGGGCGATGGTATATGTAATGCTTACATGGATGTCACGCCATCGCGCCAAAGCCACCATCACCCGTGTGCCCTCCCCCCGGTCGTCTGGTCGCCCGTCCTCGCCGCGCACTCACCCGGTTTTCAGTCGCCATAGCAACACTTATGACCGCCGCAGCAACAACAGCCTGGCCAGTGCTGCCTTCTCGTTCCACCGCCAGACCTCGGCTTCACCCGATCAGGCGGACCTCCTGGGCCGCAAGGACAGCTTCAGGGCCTCCACCTTCCACCCTTTGCTCCAGTGTAGCCAGATCGCCCGTGAGGCCGAGGAAGGAAATCAGAATACCCCTTCCGGTCTTCCTGGAGGTAATGGACTGAACACCGGCGCAGTGGTTACGCCTCCAAAACCACGGCCCAGACCAGACTCATTCTGGGGCAACTGCAGTCCCACAACCGGGCAGAGCCCGAGGCCTCCAGCCTACGACAGCATCATCCGGGCCTATCAGGAGACCTACACCTGATGTAGAAAAGATATATTTGGTTTGTAAAGTAGAGAAAAGGTGGACATTGAGGTTTCACTTTGCAGTATTACAATGTTATTTCATATTAATGTATTTTTATTGTTATTTCTTATCATATTTCCTGTGTTTGTCATGCAGAAAAATTAAAAGTCAGCTTCATTATGTGACTATTAAACACAATATGAACTTTAAGGTGGTAGGTTATTTAATTATTTAATAACCTAAAAGCAACAAGTAAAGGGCAGCATGGTGGTGAATGTTAACATACTCAACTCTGAGTCCTGGCTTTGAATTCTGGGTAGGGTAGACCATTCTGTGGAGAATTTGCATATTCTTTCCACATCTACGCGGTTTTCCTTTGAGAGAGCTCCGGTTTCCAAGCGCCAGCATCCTCCATCAACCCAAACAGGTCTTCTAGATTATAAATTAAATTAAAAAGGGTCATTATTCTATAAACCAATAGGTTTTTGCGATGCTTCTTGAATTATTCGTATTTCTATGCGAACTTTTTCAAAATTTCTGGCTGCTTCTTACTATAAACTCACTACAGCAGGACTCAACAACTTAAATTGCAATTGTTTCACTCCATGATGTCAACAGCTCTGAAAAAAAAAAAAGCATTTCGATTTGTCTCCATTAAGAAATAATTTACCTTAACCTGCATTTTATATAGTATTTATAGTATTTACATTTTATATAGTATTTACAGTGCACCACCACATAAATCCAGGTGAGCACTATGGCTTTCCTTCATTCATTATTTAGTTTAATACATTTACAACACTTAAAAAAAAAACAGAGCTCGTGAATAAACAAGAACAGTGTTATCGAGCAACCTGGACATTTAGAAAAGTTCATGTCTCTGAATATCAGGTTAAAATAATAATGTGGCATCGCCATCGGCCATCGTTCATTTGCATCTATATTTACAGTATGTGGCCAAAAGTACGTCTACACCATCATCAATCAGAAGGTTGTGGGTTCAAAGCCCAGGTCCACTGAAGTTATCAAGCACCAGGGGGCGCTGTGTCAAGTCGGGATACAAAATCGCTTTGGATAAAAGCGTCTGTTAAATGTAAATGTGTGGCGAATTTTGAACTGCGTCCCGTTACAAAGTTTACAAAAAAAAACACTTTTTAAATCTTGCTAAGACTTTTATTTTTTACGTTATGTGGTAAATTATTTGAAAAAAAATACTTTATATTAAAAAAAAGTTATTTTGGCGATTAAACCTGACCATGGAACTCATATTCGTGGGTTTACGGTAGTCACGTGGTTACTTCCTGTTTATTTTGGAGTATAGCGGCGCAAATGAAAGTACAGGAGAGAGAGAGAGAGAGAGAGAGAGAGAGAGAGAGAGAGAGAGAGAGAGAGAGAGAGAGAGAGCGCTGCAGCGGGAACGTCTGCGTTCCAATGCTGTTTTTATTTAAACACATACAGCACACGCTTCTATCTCACAAGGTAAATTATTTTAAACATTCTGTTGTTTTTAAAGTTTGCAGGTTTTAATTTAGTGACTCGCTGCGGTTTAAATCGTAATTTATAAAATACCTTTCATATAAAATCTTTATCCTTTATACGTTTGATTTATTATTATAGATACGAAACGTTTTGCTCTATCACACAAACAGTGGCCTACATTCCTCAATCGGCTCTTATTCTATACATTTACTGTAAAGAATGTCTTTATTTAGCCTTTAACGTCAGACATCAGAGAGACATTCGGGATACAGCCGCCTCTGAACTTAAAGGTACAGTATGTAAGTGTGCACTGTGAACGTAAACATGCGTATACATGCGCACTGAGTTTAAAAGAACAAACCCCAGCAGTACAAAACATTATATACAGACAATGATTAAAATGTGTTATGAAGAACTCTTGCTGTGAACCAGCTATTAATGACCTCACATTAATTAGAAAGACAGAACACGCATTTAAAGTAACCTCATGCGTTCTGCAGATGTCTGTGACAGCTTGGCGGCTGATTCCCTGCCGCAGGCTGAGTTCGGTTCGTCCAAACCTCAGGAAAGTCATCGCCTGGAAAGATATTCGTAAGTTTTCTTTATGCATCTAACCTGAGATAAATCTGCATGCCATGAGCCTACTACAAATAAACATCACCAGGGGGCATGCAGCAACTCCACTGTTCATATGATAAACCCACACACAAACACTATATATATATATATATATATATATAAATGTGCATTAGTGTGTTATATCTTATAATTAATCTGATAATTGTTTTTATTTATTAATTTATTTGCTGATTCTAATGTAATTTTGTGTCTTTGTCTTTTTTAGGGAAGATCGCGAAAGTAACAGGGGCCATCGTATTGGGGTACGTTTGTATGTCTTACACCCGAATGTCGCCGTTTTGTTTCGTTTCGTACTCGATTAAAAGTAAATCCTCTAACGCCACCATGTGTCCACACAGCGGCTGTGTTTTCATCACCTACGAGGTCTTCACGCTGAACGAGGCGGTTCGTGTGGACACTCGGGCCATCCTCCAGGAGAAGCAGAAGTCCTACATTTATCTCACCCCCATCACCAGAGCGGAACCGGAGACCTACAGCACCAGTACGTACCTGATAAAAACTTCACCTTTAAACGACCCGTAGCTGGTTCAGAATTCTGCTGTTTTTGCCCCCGCTGGCGTCCGTCGTGGAGATGCTCACAGTAACGTGAACTTTCAGGTCTCATGTACAGAGCCAGGAAGGAGCTTCACAAAGCGGCGAGGAAGCTGATCGAAATGTCGTCCCGCATCTCGCATCGCCGCCTGGATGGTAAGCACGAGAAAAACAATCTGCGACATGGGGAGAACCTACCAATCTACACAAAGTGTTTTTAAATGCGTCCTGTGTGAATATCGTGAGACAGACCGTCTGAGCCACCTGGATGCGGATCCTCGTGAGTTTGCGCTGTGGGTTCTCCTGAAGAGAACCCGTTCGGTTAGTCGGGCGGAGCGGCAGCGGGCGGTTCAGGACCTGGCGGACGTGACCTGGCAGGGTGAGGGAATCGTCTTAGTTTCGTTTGAATTATTTGAATGTTTTAAATGTGTATGATTGACCGACTGTGCGACAGATTATCAGTACCGGACGGTGGCTCAGTCCATTGACCCGCGCACCGCCGTGGCTCTGTCCCGCACCGCCAACGTGGACCTGCGCTTCTTTCTGCCCCCACCCACTCTGCCCGCCCTGGAGGATGTGGGTATCTCTCAGTAGGACATACGTATGTTGCAGCGTTCTGCCGAAGTACCAGCCGTCTGAGCGGGGATGGTGCAGACGCTAACGCTGCCCTCTGGTGTTAGGAGTTCCTGATGGAGGACGCGCTGAGGCAGCTGCTGGCCTCTCTGCCCCAGTCGGAGGTGGATCAGTGCGTGCAGTACTTCACCTCGCTCGCCCTGAGAGAGAGCAGCCAGTCCCTGTCTTCCCAAAGGGTAAGCGCCACCTACACGCCAAGCACGGTCTTTTCGTGTACTTGGTATGTTCTCCCTGTTTTCTTACTGGAAAGTGTCTGCTGTGTTTGCAGGGGGGGCTGTGGTGTTTCGGAGGGAATGGTCTACCCTACGCTCAGAGTCTCACCTCCATCCCCTCGGAGAAGGTGGAGTCCTTCTGCCTGCAGGCCCTGGTGCAGCACTCCAAGGTAAATGCGGGTTGTGACAGGGTTCCGATGCATCTCCGCTGCCTGGCTTACGCTCTCTGACTTCGCGCAGGTCCCGAGTCACTGCGATCACATCGTGAGCCGAGGAGGACTGCAGCTTCTACAGAGGGTCTTCCGGCTCCGGCGCGATTCCCAGAAGATCCAGCGCAACGTTGTGCGCATCGTCGGGAACCTGGCCCTTCAGGAGAACCTGCACACGGCCATCCTGCAGTCAGGTTCCAATATATTCCAAAAATTGCCGGGTTAATCATGTTGGGGTTACCAATTACCAATTTTTGAGGTCAGGGCTATTGGAGTCTCTTGCCTCCGGCAGGGTGGGTGTCTGTCCTGGCCGAAATGGCTCAGTCTCCTCACATCATCCAGGCCTCTCACGCTGCCCGTGCCCTCGCAAACCTGGACAGAGAGGCAGAGCAGCAGAAATACCAGGATGGAGTTTATATTTTGCACCCACAGTGTCGCACCAGGTAAACCGTTCAGAGCTGGACAAGCCTTCAGGATGTCCTGCACTCTGATCATTGAAGGCAGGCGTTCCTCTAACAATCTTTCCATCTCAGTCGGCCCATGGAAGCGGACGTCCTCTTCGTCCACGGCCTTTTGGGAGCTGCTTTTAAGACATGGCGGCAAAAGGACTGTGATCTGACCGAAGAGGGATCGGTTGGAATACGAGAAGATTACACCGAGTGCTGGCCGAAGGTACGGAGGGATCATATTCCAGGGACATCATCCCATTTTTTTAGGACTGATATTATTAATTCATTCAGGTGAAATATGTCCCTTGATCTGATTGGCAGTCGTGGCTGGCGGCGGACTGTCCCAGTCTCCGCATCCTGTCAGTCGAGTATGACACGCATCTTAGTGACTGGAGGGCCAAGTGTCCTGTGGAAAACCAGAGGTAGGGGGAAGGCGTTTTGGGTTCTTGACACATAATTTGTGGAGAATCTCTGATGCACTCTAAGGGTTTGGATTTGGCAGGAAGTCGTTGGCGTATCGGAGCGAACAGCTGCTGAAGAAGCTGAAGGCGGCGGGCGTAGGAGACCGACCCGTGGTTTGGGTGACGCACAGTATGGGAGGTACGTCAGCGCTGACCCTTCAGGGCTGTGTTACAGGAACCAAGCATGGCCTCCATTCCAAACGACCCCTGCATCCGTCTCACTGTAGGTCTGCTGGTGAAGAAGATGCTCCTGGACGCCTCTCAGGACCCTGACCTGAGGCATCTGGTGAAGAACACTAAGGGGGTCTTGTTCTACAGCGTTCCCCACCGTGGCACCTTCATGGCAGAGTACTCCGTGAACGTGCGATACCTCCTGTTTCCCTCCATCGAAGTTCGAGAGCTGTGCAGAGGTCCGATCGTCTTTCCCGTTCCCCTTTATTTACGTCCATCGTGAACCCCCGTTTAATGTCAGTCTGCTTTGTGATGTTACTGTATAGACTCTCCAGCGTTGCGCGAGTTGAATGAGAACTTTCTCCACATGGCGAAAGACGAGGCGTTCAAAATCCTGAGCTTTGCTGAAACTCTGCCCACATCCGTCGGCCCCATGCTAAACATATTGGTGGTTCCCGCCCAGTCAGCAGGTACGTAAGACACTCTATAGCTCCACCTGGTGGATGTAGAATCAGAACGTCATATAGAGCTGAGGAACATCAGGAATGTTGTGCTGAAGGTGTTGTGACTCAACGTTTCTTCCGGTTTCCTCAGATCTGGGAATCGGAGACCTCATCGAAGTCGCTGTGGATCATCTGAACATCTGCAAACCCGAGAAAAAGGAGACGTTTCTGTACAAACGCACGTTAGAGTTTATTAAAGATGCTCTGGAGGGAATAATATCCCACTGACGTCACGTGACACGTCTGGACTCCCAGGGTTTATCCTTATTGTAATAATAAAAAAAAACGATGTATGGACTAAAAGCAACGTTAAAGATGTGTTCTGATTAAATCACAAGGTTTAACTTTACGGGTGGCACGGTGGCTTAGTGGTTTAGCACGTTCGCCTCTCGGCGCTAGGGATTCCCGGTTCGAATCCTCATCTGGGTGGAGTTTCCATGTTCTCCCCGTGTCCGTGTGGGTTTCCTCCGGGTTCTCCGGTTTCCTCCCACAGTCCAAAAACATGGATCAAGTCAATTGAGTTCTCCAAATTGCCCCATTTAGAGTGTGTCTGTGTGAGTGAGTAAGTAAGTGGGTGAGTGTGTGCCCAGCGATGGATTGGCGTCCTGTCCTGGGTGTATCTGCCCAGTGCCCGAAACGTTCTCCCCTTGATGGGCATGGGGAACCCCCTCGCGACCCTGATATAGAATAAAGCGTGAGATAATGTATGAATGGTTTAATTTTACTGTACAAAGCTACAAAAACCTCACACAGCGGAATGATTCCGATTTACCGTCGTGTCTTTTATATAACACTGTCACGTGATTTTTACGCTCTTATTAAGGGCAGTGTCGGACTCTCACCGCCAGAGGGCAGTAAATATTCTGCAACAGACGGCGCTGTAACGCGAGGAAACGATTAGCAAAAGCTAATCCGGTGTAAGTACATATTTCACTTCTAATTTAACTTTTTTTAAAAAGTTAAAAACACGTACTGCCGATAAAACACTAAACCAACTACATTTGTAAGTTTAACGCTGATAAACGACTCAAGTCGTGACTGTTCACTGTAAACCGTACAGTGTATTGTTGTGTTGGGGTGGACGGCACACCGTGATGGCTGTGCTTTTATTGAAATTAAAGTCTGAGTTTAATTCGCCTTTAATCTGATGGAGGTTCGAGGTTAAGATCTAAGCATCGTGTTGCATTGTGGGATAAGTGGTGCTGAAAGAATTGGTCGATTTTTAATTTAAACAAAATATTAAAAATACAAAGTGGCACGGTGTCTTAGTGGTTAGCATGTTCTCCTCTCAGCACTAGGGATTCCCGGTTCGAATCCCAATCTGGGTGGAGTTTGCATGTTCTCCCCGTGTCCACGTGGGTTTCCTCCCACAGTCCAAAAACATAGATTAAGGTCAATTGAATTGTCCAAATTGCCCCATATATTCATTCATTCATTATCTTCCGCTTATTCTCTATTAGGGTCGCGGTGGGGTTCCCCATGCCCATCCAGGGGAGAGCATCTCGGGAGGCAGATAGACCCAGGACAGGGCGCCAATCCATCGCTGGGCACACACTCACTCACACTGACACACTCTACAGGGGGCAATTTTGAGAACTCAATTAACCTGATCCATGTTTTTGGACTGTGGGAGGAAACTGGAGAACCCGGTGGAAACCCACGCAGACACAGGGAGAACATGGAAACTCCACCCAGATGGGGATTCGAACCGGGAATCCCTAGCGCTGAGAGGCGAACGTGCTAACCACTAAGCCACCGTGCCGCCCTTGCCCCATATAGAGTGTGTCTATATGAGTGTGTGTGCCCAGCGATGGATTGGCGTCCTGTCCTGGGTGTATCTGTCCTGCACCCGAAACGTTCTCCCCTGGATGGGCATGGGGAACCCCCCCCCCCCCACACACACACACCCCTAATAGAGGATAAAACGGAAGATAATCAATGAATGAATGGATTAAAAATACAAACTATTTAATGAAATGAGTGATGGAATACGTGTTATTGTGTTATAATCAATGAATGTATGTTTCCATGGTTACAGATTATTCGGAAACCTCTGGAGCGTTGATCTTTTTGACATGGTGAATGTTCTAAAGGGAGTTCTGGTGGAATGGTAAGCCGCTGTCTTTGTTCCCGATCGGCACCAGAACGTTGGACTCTGTACTCACCCATCTCCGTTCCGCAGTGACCCGGCCATGAAGCAGTTCCTCCTGTATCTGGACGAGACGTCGGCTCTGGGGAAGAAGTTCATCATTCAGGACTTGGACGACACCCACGTTTTCATTTTGGCTGAGGTGGTGCAGATCCTGCAGGAGAAAGTGGGAGAGCTGATGGATCAGAACTCGTTTCCCATCACCCAGAAATAAACGCACCTCCTCCAGCGCCTCCAGCCGTGTGATTTGGGGTGAATGTCTGGAGGCGTCTGCAGCGGGATGAAAGGTGTGTGATGGTGTATGAGGAACCTGCTCGGTGCTCATGTGTATATAAATATTTTTATTATGGTCTGTTCAATTGATGAATGTTGTGATGTCTGAAATACAGCTGATGTAAATCTCAGTGTTTGATTTGGGTTATTTATTTATTTATTAATTATTTCTCATTATAAAGTCATCTGTGTTATGTGATGGCTCAGTGGTTAGGCTATTAATCTGAAGGTTGAGGGTTCAAATCCTATGTTCACAGAAGTTACCAATGTGGGTCCTTGAGCAAGGCCCTTAACCCTCATTGCTCCAGGGGGCGCTGTATTAACCCTGTGTTCTGACCCCCACCATTACATTGGGATATTCGTACGTTGCTTGGGATAAAAGCATCTGCTAAGTGACCAAAAATGTCAATCTTTAAAAGAGGAGCTAAAGCAAGTACTAACACACCTGCACCACCATGTCACTGCCCCTGCCCTACTGAGAATCATCCACCACCCTAATAACACCTCTCTGAGGGTCATGATCATCAGAGAACATACCAAAGGGGAATACAAAGTATGTGGAGAAACAGATGGACTACAGAGTGTAACTATATAACTACAAACCCCATCTCCATTGTGGTTAAAGCTAATAAAATAAACAATAAGAGAATAAAGCGGGCGTGCGTACATTCAGAGATCTGATCTGAATAATGAAACTGATGCTGAGTGAAGCATCCTGTGAGCTGTATCTATAGTAACATACAGTCAGGGGGAAAACGTCATCCTGCGTGAGTGAGAGAGAGAGAGAGAGAGAAATCCTTTTGAAGGTCTTAAAGCGTGAAGAACGTCGCTGTAGTGAAATCGCCCGCCCTCTGGTGGCGACTGTAAGTATTGCAGGCGGGGAATGCGCGCTTGGAGACGGAGTCGCGGCTACACCTTTGTTGTTCAGGTCGCTCGCGCGTCTCGCACACGGCTGTCCACGCGGATGACGCGCGGCGCGCTGTCCGTGGGTTCTGCGTGTCTGAGGTTCCGCGCCTGGACGCCGCGCATGAGGCGCGGACAATAGAGCAGAGCGTCGCGACGCGGAGGCCGGACCATGAAGAAGCGCTGTCTGGACGTCGGGAAGCTGCGGAAGATGAAGAGACTCAGACTGACGGAGCGGATCTCAGAGAGGTGCGCGGCGGACGCGCGGCGGCTTTGTTCGCGCGGGTTCGAGTCCCGGGGTCCCGCCTCGGTCCTGACGGTGTCCTCAGGGCTCCAGACCCAGTCGTTATTTCTTTGCGTCTCTCGGTCTGAACGACAAAACGACGTGCGGCGCGTTTCGGGTGGCGGGTCCGAGGCGCGTTCCTGATCGGCTGCGTCGTTGGGAATCACTTTAGTGAGGTCGCGTCGGGAAGGTAAACAAAGGAGATCACCTGCCGCGGCGCCGTTTGATCAGCCGACGCGCTGCCAATCAAACCGCGGCTTTATTATCGAGCCCTTTATTCTAAACGCCTACAATTCCTGCAGATTTATGACAATTCGCCTCATCATCATCATCATCATCATCATTTATGTAATTCTTACACACAGGTGATTTCCCCTCAAAACTCTTCCTCGTCTCTCATCCCGAGCTCCCTAAAATAGCCGCGTCAAAAACACTCCAGGTGATGAGATCAGAGGTTGCCATGGATACGGAACACAAAAGGATGCCGAACAAAGGGAGTCAAAAACAAAAGCCGCTACAAATCCACCGAACGCTTTAATAAAGAGCCAGCGCGCTCTGCGAGTTCACATCTGTTAAATCTGAGGTCAGATTAAAGAACACAGTACCTCAGGAACCTCACAGAACCTCAGGAACCCGGAGCTTTGGTTTGTTCTCCCAGACGAACAGAATCCGCGGCGGCTCTCAGGAAGAAAAACAGCGAACTCGTCTGCAGCTCAGGCTGAAATCTAACAAATCAAATCAAATAAAAAAAACACTGTGATTATCATCACAATATAGACACAAAGCTTTGATGCATACATCTTAATGATTGGATTTTTATATATAATTTCAGATCAAACATGTACTCCTGTATTTTGGACGGTTGCATGTGTCCAGCATTGTGGAAACAGTTTGGGAAAGGCCCTTTTGTGCCCTGTGCATAAAGCAGGTTTCCTAAAGACGTAGTTGGGTGACTTCGGAGAAACCTGTGGAATATCTGAACATCTTTGTGTTGTGTGTTTGCTCTCGATTGGCAGTGCGTTCTCTTTCCTGAAGTTCATGAGCGTGTGGATCGTGGTTCTGTTGGCTGACTTCATTCTGGAGTTCAGGCTGGAATATTTGTGGCCTTGCTGGCTGTTTCTGGGAACCGTCTACACCACGTTTCACTGCCATGGCCTGGTACGCTGCTCCACCATGTTCTCATCCTTCATTCAGTGTTTGTTTATTTTAAAGGCATTGCTGTTTTGCTGGGGTTTTTTTTATGGATGTTCATCCACCCACTGGTTTGTAGTTCTAATGTTCCATTCTGTAGTCCATCTGTTCTATATACTCAGTCTGCTTTGGTATGTTCTCTGATGATCAGGACCATGGGCAGAGCAGGTGTTATTAAGGTGGTGGTGGATGGTTCTCAGTACTGCAGCTCTGACGTGGTGGTGTGGGTTTGTCATCTGTTGCTGAACAAGATGATGTCCCCGATCCACTCATAATAACAACACACACTAACACACCTGCACCACCAGGTCAGCGTCACTGCAGTATTGAGAACCATCCACTACCCTAATCACACCTGCACTGTCCATGGTCCTGATCAACAGAGACCAGAGTAAAGGAGACTATAAGATGGAACAGATGGACCGCAGAATGGAATTATTATATTGTTAAATCTAATATAATAATAATAATAATAATAATAATAATAAAAAAATATTTTGTAAATATTGAGACATTAATGTAAAACTAATTAAATATTATTAATTTAATTATTATTGTATTATTGTGAGGAAACTAATCAATTATTTATAATAAGACATTTTAAAAAATGTAAAACAAATTTTAGTCTCATTACAGTGTAAGGAGTAGAGTGAGGTGTCATTAATACAGTCTCTCTCTCTCTCAATCTCTCTCGCTCTCTCACGCTCTCTCTCTATCTCTATCTCGCTCTCGCTCTGCAGGCGATCTGCATGGTTTTTGTCTGTGCAGCCTTCACTCTGGACATATTCTGCTTGATTTTCGTTCCACTGCACTGGTTATTTTTCGCCGCCAGCACTTACGTCTTACTGAACTATATTTGGCACACAGGTAAAGACATGACGAGGACGCGTTTAGTCACCTAACCTCCACACTGTGTCACCTGGGGGACTCACAGATGAATATTATTTCCTCTTTAATGACTTTACATTATTTTTTTCTTTTCAACTCCGTTACTTCTCCCTTATTAGTTTATTATTATCATTTTGATCGCCCATCGGCGACTTTCACCGATCATACAGATGAACTTTGTAGTTCTACGGTTACATTCTGTAGTCTATCTGTTCCTCTACATGCTCTGTTAATCCCCTTAGGTATGTTATCCCATGATCAGGATGGGCAGAGCCAGTGTTATTAGGGTGGTGGATGATTCTCAGTATTGCAGTGACATTGAGGTTACATACTGCAGCTTTAATTTACATTTCCCTAAACCATCTTTTAATATCTGGTTTATAAAGCTGTTACTAGCTTTAGATTAATGACATGTTCTCTGTGGATCTGTGTGATATAATGCTGGTTATTGTTTCCTGTGACAGAGAAAGGCATCTGTCTGTCCACCGTGACCTTATGGATTCTGCTTGTATGTATGGAGACTTCACTCAGGCTGAGAGACTTAAAGAACCCATATGCAAACCTGTCTCACCTCTTCGCTGCACACTGGTGAGTCTGAAATCGTTATACAGTCTATTCTGTTTCTCTGTCATGGGGAAACGCGCGTGGACTGTTTTTATTGATACTTGTCTGATTTTCTTTGGGGGGGGCAGCATCGGGTATCCGCTGGTGTACATGGGATTCGATGCGACGTGCTATTTCTCCAGCATCCTGAAACTTCGCACTCAGAAAGCAATTCTAAGTGACGACCTGCACATGCAACTTCTTCAACAACCCCTACCTCCCTATACACAGTTCTACCCCAAACTGGGGGCGGAAGGCAAGTCTCACGCCGTCTTATTTACACGTTTAATCTTTAATCCTGCAGCCGAATACAGAGCTGTCTGTCTGTCTTTAGAGTCCAAATGGAGGACAAAACTAGGGCCCATGCAATACAGGTGTCCTGACAACACTGTCATATCAGAGGACAAGTGGGACCTGGAGGACTGCATCCAGCTCACCAGGCCTCAGGGCCGGACAGACAGAGATGCGGGGGACACGAAGAGTAAAGAGCCCAACGCTCAGCCTCCAGGCTCCAGACAGCCTGCAACCGAGGTCCGGCCGTGTCCCGACGTGACCGAAATCCTACCTCAGGAGGAGCAGTGCTCCAAACCCCCACGCGCCGCCAGAGGACCCCAGACTAGAGTGCAGAGGGGCTCGGCGGGCGTCCTCACCGGCAAAGCAGAGAAGAAGCCGAAGAACTCCAAAAGCAGTGCGGAGACGGCGGAGAGGAGCCCCCAGGGTCCTCACAATCCGCACACGGAGCAGCTGTCCAAGTAAGACTGATTATTTATCTGATGGACCTCACCGCTGACCCATCAAATGACCCCAGCGGCACGGAGAGTGATCTGCAGACAGCGTATTAAACACTCTGGTCTTTCCGCAGGCTGGAGCAGGAAATGCGGAAGCTGAAGACGGAGCTCCAGACGAGCCGACAGAACGAGCAGGAGCTGCAGAGTCACATCTGCAACTTCACCAACAGCGAGAGCAGCCTGCGCTCCGAGGTCTCGCTCCTGAGACACGCCAACGACCTGCTGCAGAACAAGTGAGCACGCTCTCGCGCTGTGGATTCCATCCTCCACCAGACCTCACAGTGGGCACCGGTCTTAAGTGTGTTGCCGGCGAGGTAATAAACGGCGCTGTAACTGCTCTCCCGCCTCCAGGCTCCAGTATCTGGCCAAATCGAGGCAGAAGGACAAACAGAGCTGCGGCGTGCTGGAGAAGAAAGTGCGAGCCGAGGCCGAGGCGCGGGTGGTGGCGGAAAAACTGACCGGTGAGATGCGCTCGCAGAAATTCGACGAGGCCGCTTTCTTACTGCGCGCCGCACCCAACAGGTATGAGGTGACCCTCGTCCACGCCCACTTTGTCACGCCGTCGCGACGCTCACGCCGCTGTGCTTCCTCCACCCTGCCAGGCAGGAACAGACTGAAATGCAGCTGCTACGCAAACGAGCCCGAGATCTAGACGCCGAGTACAAACAGCTGCAGCTGGACTATCAGGATGACGAGAACAGAGTGCTGGCGCTGGAAAAGGAGATGGAGGTAACTGTCCCTGCCTTCATGAGGATGGACTGTAAGGGACTACAGCGTGTTGTTCCTCACCTGTCCACTGCGTGGTGCTGCACGTGTGAGGAGTTAATATCAGACATTAAGTCATTAATAATTGTTACCTTAATTAGCTACAGTTGAGTTGAGTGTGTTGTGCTTTTACGAGTGGATCGAATGCGCCGCCGCCCCCTCAGTGTCACTGCAGTACTGAGCAAACCCCCCCCCCCCAGAAGCAGCAACACACAGCATCACTTTAAAGCATGACATGTTTGTACCTGTGTTTATACCTGATGCTGATCTCTCTCTCTCTGTGTCTCTCTGCTGGTCCCTAGTCGCTGCAGAATCGCAGATGCACCGAACAGGATGCAGACGCTCTGCTCTCGGTTCTCTCCTCCCTGCAGGACAAAGCGCAGCATTTAGAATACAACCTTAGTGCAGAGACGCGTCTGAAACTGGACCTGTTCTCAGCGCTGGGGGACGCGCGGAGACAGCTGGAGATAGCACACGGTTCGTATGATCAGTGTATTTATTTTTATGTATATTATTCTTAAAAAGCAATGGCAGCTTCACAATTTGCACCACACCCCCCTGAACTCTGGTGCTTTGGTATGTTCACCTCAAACCCTCAGTCTATTTAGAATCTAACAGTTTACAGTGAACTGAACTCACACAGGTGGCATGGTGGCTTAGTAGTTAGCATGTTCTCCTCTTAGCGTTGGGGATACAGGTTCGAATCCCTAAACAAAAACACAGACAAGTCTAAAAACATGGATCAAGTTCAATTGAATGCTCCCAATTGCCCCATATAGTATATGTGTGTGACCCTTGATAGATTGCCCCCCCCCCACGACCCTAATAGAGGATTAAATGAAAGTTAACGGATGGATGATCCCTGACGTTCTCTCGGTTTGTTCTTTGCAGTTAAACTACTCAAGCAGGACCAGGAGATCAAGCAGATGAAGCAGAAGATCGCGGAGGTCATGGCGGTCGCTCCAGGCATCTCCTACATGGCCCCTCGCTCGGCCGTGCCGCAGTACCTCAAGTTCCTGAACTCGGAGCGCTACACCCTGAACCAGAGAGGACTGTACCAGTGTCTGAGGAAATAAAACAGCCAGAGACAAAATCTAAATCAAAATCAAGCCCATCATGGATGGATCAGCCCGAGGTTCTCCAGGTCAGATCTTTCGTCGGGCCGGCCGGTCACACGCACGTTTCCCGGTGGAAAAAAAAAACAAATGGGCCGATTTGATTTTGGAACGCCTCGTAATTCTACTTACCACAGTGTGGAAATTTGGTAATACACTTTGTAAAGCCGCGAGTGTGAAGCGCCGCAGTGTGGACAGGCTGGAAAACAGGCTCCATGGCTCCTGTGCCTCAAGAAGCAACAATAAAAGCCAATACTTTACTTCTGTTCTGTGAATAAGTGCTTTGTACGGTTTTGTATTTCTTTTTTTACATGGTTATTATTACACATTGTAAAGAACATGGACCCTCGGCGTCCTGTAGGGTTTCACGTCTGCGGACCTGTCGCCTTTTTAACGTCCCGGGGGGAGTTTTTTAATAAGATTATTTATTTTTCTGCCTCGGTGTGGAGTCGCTTCGTTCCTGGAACGTGACGGGATCCCGACCTGATGTGCTCCCGGTCTGCATGCTGATTTACATTTTACCGTTTGAAAAATCCTAAAGACTCTCGATGTTTTATTGTGCATTTGTGCAAGGGCTAATGTTTTCTTCCAATATTCTTTGGAACAAGTAATAAAAAGGATTTTTTAAAATGACCGGCGTTTGGTCCTTGCGCACACATTATTCACAAGTTCGGCAGCCAAACAAATATTTATGGATCGGTCCAAATGAGCCACGTTTATAAAATCACCCGAGAATTTAACAAGTGAAATGTTTTAGTCGAAATTAATCCCAATAGTGTAAAATAAAATATACTCTGCCACAAAGTGAAGAGTCACGAAATAAAAACACGAGCCCCAAACAGAAATGCTCCAAGTGACGTCTTTATATCAAGAAACGGTGCAAAGTCTGAAAACATACAGAGAAGGAAACGGTGTCCGAGCAGTGGTCAGCAACTGTGAGAAAGAGGATTGTTTTGAGAGCAAGAGCGCCCCCTGTGATCTTTCAGAATAGTTAGATATTCACAAGTATAAACCCTGACATCCCTCGACTCCATCAGTCATCCTCCGAAGATATGTTTGGGGAGAAGCACAACAACGATGAAACAACGTGACCAGATTCAAGCAGCAGCTCTCTGTATTCTAATCTGAGATTCCTAATGATGTAAAATAATAAATTCACTACATGCGCCTCAGGAACATCGCCATAATTTATAATCTGTGGATTTGAGCGTTTAAGAACATCTGGCACGGATGTTGGACGAGAAGTTGCAATAAATCAATATTCCAATTCATTTCTTAATTAAGACCTGGACTTTACAATTTAGAATTTCCACTGCAGTACAAATGCAGTACAGCCACGCTGGTCGGAGTTAAGGCCTTCCCCAAACTATTGCCAAAAACCTGTAAGTCTGTAGCTTTAAACTCAGCCTTCACCATAATAAACTATTAATAGTTATCGCTGTTTACAATATGCGTTATAGAGAATATTATAATTCCTGATAATAATCTCAGTTTCTAAGTATTCATCCTTCAGGACAAATTAAGGGTTTGGGACAACCCCCAGAGGGGTGGGGATGAAGGCATGCTGCTTAATTTTGACCAAATCGCGCTTAACGAACCATGAATTTAAGGAAATGGTGACACAGACCTTTCATAAAAATTAAAAAAAAAAAAAGAAAAATCAATCGAAGATTAGAGGGAACGAAATAAATGTGCAAACAGCCGCTGGCCAGACCCTCAGGCGCTGACCACCTCACTCCCCATCAAGCATCATCCAACACAGAGCGTCTCATCCACACCGTCACGTCCAATCTGCAGCCATCACGCCAAACCGCGTCCTCCAATACAACGCGAGTCCGAGGTGCATACAACAAGCCAATGTAAATCCGCCGTTGACGCCGCCATCCGCAGTCTCGTCATCTTTAAAAGGCACATTTTGACAAATCGTACGCATAAAGTTCTACCACAACGCTATTTGAAAATCTACAGACGCCGATAGGCGACCCCAGTGGACCCCGTCCTGGCACGCACACGGTTAAAGTTGAGAAACGAGAAAAATACATTCACAAAAAGTTGCCACAGAAAAAAAACAAAATAACAACTGAAGTCCTTTTACGCAAATAACATAAATAATCCACGCGCCTCCTCGCTGACCCCCTTCACATTACTGGCGTGGTGTGTTTTGCACTTGATATCAACAAATAAATGCGGTCGACCTTATAATTTAAAGTATAATTTGCGCTTCGTGTCAGAGAGAGAGAGCGAGACGCCAAAACGCTCGTGTAGGATTTGTAACAGAATCTCGTCGTACCTTTTGGACATGAAGGACGTAAGAAAAAAAGAGCTATTGGCGTCTCCTCGAATTTAAACTCCATCTTACATATGGCGACTTTAAACGCAGGCGAGAGAGAAAGCGAGTCGCCCTCGACTCATCCTGCGAACTGACCGGCGCCCAGAGAGGCTCGCTCTGAAAAAATAAAAAACAAAAACAAAAAACAAAACAAAAAATAGCGAACCCGTCCCATGCTGAATGATTAAAGTGATAGTTTGTAATACTGACTTGAACAGGGTTTTTTTGTCGCTTTTCTTCTTTTAAAACAGAGAAGCAGATGGCTACACTGACAGAGTAAATGTACACAGACATTGGGCAACAGGTTCTGCCCCCTGCAGGAGGCAGGCGGCAGAACGCAGGAATCGGCCTCGGGTGCGCGTCCTCTGCGAAGCTTTCGCTCAGTCTCTTCGCGAGTGATCCAACGTGACGGTCCTGTCCCACGCGAGAGGAAGAGGAGCGGAGAACAGCGACGGGCCCCCACCTCGGCTACGAGGACACGGTGACGGGGTTCAGAGAGCCGTTACGGCTGTAGAACTTGGTGAAGGCCTCCTCCAGCACGGTGGTGAGACGCGGCTGGTCTCCCTGAGGACAGAACCATCGAAAAATGGACACGGTTTCATACACATAAACACACTTTGACTTTCCAGTCACATGTTTTTAAGTCTTGAGGGAAAACTAAGCCAACAGACGGTTTAAGGAAAAAACTCAAGACGAGAAATATTGGAAATGTTTAGAAGGCGCCTTGAATTTATATTCACTAGACACTCATGATGATGATGTTTAATAAAGATAAAGGACATGTCACCGCTCTCAGAACGGAACATCTGAGAGTGAGTTTGCAGCTCAGTTAACAGAACGCTATAAATAGAAATGTAATAGAAATACAAGTTGTGTAAGTTTAACCATAAAGTGCAGTATTATAAAAGTGCAAATGTAACAATGTGATAAAGTGCTGACAGTGAAAAATTGGGCACCAGCTTCCGCATCGAAAGAGATTAATTTATGAGCAAAAGTTCTATAGTAAATAAAACAGGTAGCTTAAAAAAACAGTTCTGAAACATAATCTGGACACAAAGTCGTATGAATGTGGTAATCCCTAAAGGACCGAGGGGTACATGGTCATGGGTACTGTGAGTATTGTAGAGTACAGTAGCGTGTGTGTGTGTGACTCTTGGCTTACCTCACAGATAAAGCCAAGCTGGACCAGTTCCACAGCCAGCTCCTGCACATTCTCATCTGCACACAGTCACATCCAAACAGAGGAATTACATCACAATTAAAATAATTGATAAATTGCTTTTGAAAACATTTGAACTGATGATACTGATTCAGTGCACTGTCATCTGGTTGGGTAAAAGGGCAACGGGGCTGAAGGCTGGAGTGGGACATGTGAGTATGTATGTACTTCATGTCAACATCTAAAGAAAATACAATTCAATGCTGACAGAAGGAGAATGTGGCCTAAACACAAAGGTGTCAGAATTCAATTAATTCTATTTATTGGGTGTAATATAATCTATAAAAATCCATATTAAACATCACAGGGAATGTGTGTGGGCCGGCCATATGAACCGTAACCAGGCTGGTGAGCAAACTTAAACGCTCTGTTAAAATCAATTATTTAATTACAAGGTTAAAACGCCGGTCCTAACACTGATTTAAAAACACTTACTGGGAGCCAAATCACAGCTCAAGTGTCTATTCAGCTTATCCTCCAGTTTAAGAAGCAAAGTCAGCTGAAAAAATGAAGAGACGAGAAGAAATGCGTTAGAAAATTACACACAACAGATCTCAAACATTTAAAACGAGGGGCGAGGGAAAATCATCACACCCTAATCACAATTAAGACCTGAGTCAACGTTCAAATCTGATTCGTTTTGAGACCCTGATTAGTGTAATTCCTAATTTGGATTAAGATTTTGGATGCTTAGTGTAACCAAAAAAATTTGAATAAAAACTGTTAGAGACACAGACCACGTATCCCGGACGTAATGTACATATTTCCCTATGAGCTTTGTGTATTATTGGAGGCCTCCACTAGAGGGAAGGCCAGAGGAGCCAGTCCATGAACGAGGACTTTACCGTGTCATAGTCTTCAAAACTGTCCACCATTTTGATGTTGTAACATCCATTATTTTATATATTTATCAGTTATAGCTTAACAACCGTCTCCTTTAGTATTAAAATATAATAAATTAATAAAACTAAACACAGGTGGCAGTGGGGTATGAGGATTTTCAGGTCCTGAACATGAGATGTGACAATAGACCTACATGATGCTTGGCTCCTTCATCCACAGGCTCGATGTTGCACTGCATCTGGAGAACCTACCAACAAACACACTTTATTAAAATTGTGGTGTACAGTGCAGTGATACAGTGTGGCTCTCTGCGGTCCTCGTGGAACGAATTACTGTCATGAATGAACTCTGGATATTGTTCGGCGGTGCCCTTTCCCACATGTTACACATAACAGGAAACCTACTGCAGATATTCTGTCCGTTTTGGGTCAGGGGTCGTATCTGGAGTGCGGGGGACAGGATGCAGGACATGACGTAGGGAGTGTGAGACATCGGTGGAGTCGTTTGCCATTGTGTGACGAGCAAACAGACATCACGAACGATATTCTGACATTATTATTGAGACAGGACTCCAACCACAGGACGAGGAGAACGCAGTGGAACGTAATAGGAACATCCTTGTCCTGCATAATAACTCTGATGTCATTGGTCTTTCCTCACCTTCCTGGTCTCGAGTTCCGCGGGTTCTGGTGTGGGAGTTTTCACAGACGGTGGCACGATGGGGGATTTCACTGCCTCTTGCTGCGGCTGCTGAGAGCAGGGCAAGCCGAATGCAGTAAGAGGATATATCCCATTCCTAGATATAAACAAATGCATCGGTCTTTTAGAGAACAAGAGTCAAGAGGAACAGCTGGACTACAGAATGGAACTGGAGAACATGGTAGAATATTGATATGGTCAGAGAAACTGATATAAGGGTCAATGAGTATCATCCATCACAGCCACCACGAAGCCTTCAGCCTTATTCTGTTATTAATAAATATGTTCTACACACTGACACTGATGTTCTCACCTGACATCTTCAAGGAACTTGTCAAGTTCTAGAGCAGGAAACTGAGAGAGCCTAAGGAGCAGAGATGTTTATGAATGGACTGATGCATTTATTAATAAGACATAATATCCAAAAAGGGTCCATCCATCCATCCATCCACCCATTACTGAGGAATCAGACAGAACACTCACTTGAGCTGCACCTCCTTCCTCTCCATGATCACCAGATTGGGGTCCATGTTCTTGGTTATTTCCTCTAAAGCATTTTCTGGAATCATGTCTGCGACAACAAACACAAATGAATTGGTACCTGTTCACCTCCGTGACATCAGATGGACTACAGTCCTGTAATTATAGAACTACAAAGTCCATCTTTATGCTTGATGGTCAGTGAAACTGATATAATGGGCAGTAAGAGAAGGAATAAAGAAAAGTAAAAAAAATAATGCTTTTATTTAAGAAGGAATGAATTAGTCAGTCAGTGATGTTATTGTTATTGCGTATATAACAGTTCGAGGTGATTACTCTACAGAAACCCTAATTAGAGATCAATAACGGCGCCTCACGCTGGTGGCTGACGATGCAGTGCGCCGCTAGCAGCTTCAGCTGAGGCACCTCAAACAGCGCCTGGTTGAACAGCAGCTCTCGGGCCGTGGGCCTCTTCAGAGGATCCACCTCCAGACACTTCTGAATAAACTCCTGTACATTTAAACAAACGCCGGGAAAACAAACGCTTTCATGTGGCATCCGTGAAACCACGGCAACAAAGAGACCGTCACATGAAAGTGAAGTCAGCGCTTCTACACTCACCCTCTGCAGGGGGTCCTCTAAAGACTGGATGGCGTTGTTAATGGCTTCCGGCGAGACGTACGAGGACTCGCCGTTACTCTGGATTTCCAGCACAGCCATCTGTCAACATAAGCGTATATATTAATATAGATCTATAAAACTGAATCACAGAGTCTCTTCGTTACAGAGCTTTGCATTTGGCAAGGCTCTGGACTGACCTCTAAGGCGCACATTCCAAAGGAGTAGATATCGACGGCTGTGGTGACGTTGGCGACAGCTGGAGATCAGAACAGATCGATGGATCAGCTATTAACACCATATCCATCCTCATTTATTATTATTTTTTAAAATATACATCTTTTCTAATCCCGAACGCTACCTCCATATTCTGGAGCAAAGAAGTGTAAACTCTTCTGTTCCTCACGACATGTCTTAACGTGGTTGTTAATGGTATCAGGAGCAACTGCAATGAGGAAAATTATTTTAAATATGTGTTTATTTGCATGCGTTTACAGGTCCTTTTGTTTAATTATGAATTTTTTATGGGGTTGTTTTTGGCTTAGATCAGAGTCCTGGCTCCACTCATCACCATCTCTCCTCCACCTCAGGACAAAATATGAGACAGGCACACCGAGAACCATTCATCTAAAAGCCTTGGCTTTAAGGTCACCTGAGCCGATCTTGATGAGGCCGTTGTGCTGAATGAAGATGGTATCACAAGTCAGGTTTCCATGGATGATGGGCGGCTCACAGGAATGGAGGTAACTGTAGGAAATGTACAGAGCGTGATTATAATACACACATACACAGATGAGTTTAATTAGGGGTAAAGGCAAACAGACCTCAGAGCGGACAGAATCTGAGTGCACCATCGTTTCCACGCCTGAAACAGCAGACAGGTCCAAATATTAACGAAGGAATCAGCATTTCCAAAAAACAGCATTTTGAGCCTGAATAAGGACAAACCTTTTCATTCATGGTCTTGTGATTCTTCTTTGTCTTTTTCAGAAACTGTTTGAGGCTCCCTGAGGACATGTACTCGGTAATAAAAATAACCTGATGGGGAGAAACAAAATGTCATGGTGAACAGAAGCGTGGATTTATTTGGTGTTACTGTTTATACATTCTAACGTTTCAGTACAATCAGAGAAGACCATACACATGTTGGATACAATCCCAAACAAGCGCCGAATCTCTAAATAAATCTCCTCTAAATACAGATGGAGAGGCCCAAGACGAGGCCCCGTCCACAAAGGGCTTTCACTGTGGAAGAATTTCCCATGGTGATTTAAAAAGGCTTATGTTTTTTTTCACTCTGTAGCTTTATTGTCTTGCTTTAAGTGATTCGTAAATGAGCATGTAAAGGATTTGCACTTAAACCTCTGCAGCTACAGCCTGACATCGGACTTTTTCCAGATGTGTGTTCTTGTGACGTGAGGGGCTCACGTCCCCGGAGACGATGCTGCTTCAGTGTGAACTCACCCTGGCTCGGTTCTCCTTCACATCAGCCCAGTACTTATGGAACTTGACGATGTTCAAGTGCTCCAGCTGAATCAGGTTATCAAACACGGCCTTGACTTTCTCCTGTTGGATACAGCATGAAATCTCAAAGTTAATGATAAAATGATCAAAATCCCAGATTAAATAGGCGGTATTCCTTCTGCCGTGCTATTTTTAAACACGTGAGATGTTTCAGTACTTTGATGGTCGTGGGTTCTCACTCTGAAGCTTCTGCACACTTTAAGTTCTTGATTTTATTTTGGAATTAGAATTTAAGTTGTCAGCATCGTTAATATAATTTGCACATTTGATTGAGTATTGATTACATTACAGGACACATCACAAACAGTTTCACAAACCAAGATCCATACGGGCTCAACCTGGTAAGTTTAGGAGGTTTATATATTGATATAAATAGCGTTTTAGTAGTTCAACTGTCCCAACATTTAACACCAGCATCATGGCTGAAGTATCCCTTCATGCTGACCCTTGACCCAGTTCCAGGACTTCTGTTTATACTCACACACATACATGTTTTGGTACGTACTGTTTATCTACACATCTTGCGTATAGCGTGGGCATGTGCTGCACTTTGGTCAGTGTGTGGCTGTTGCAAGTCTGCATTATAAATAAATTGGGACTTGACCCGCGTCATTTATGGTTCCTCTTTCGACGAGACAGCCCATCAGAGTGCGCTACAATCTGATCAATAACAAGAACAACGTACGTACACACGCAGCCTATACACATGATCTAACTTTCAACCACAAACTTTTAAAATATTAATAACTTTTAAATATACTTAAAACACTGGTTTATCCCTTTTACAAAAACATTCCAAAATCTTGTAGAAAGCCTGACCAGGAGAGTAAAAGCGAAACGCTCCTGTAGGTGGTGTGTGGGAGTCCCTTTTTTTTAAAATATTCAAACAAAGATCGTAGACTTTCAAAAGAGGCCGTTCTGAATGAGGATCCTACCTCCTGCAGCTTGAAATTCTTCCTTTCGGAGAACATGACCTCGTTCCACACCACCTCCACACCCTCCTCAGTGTCCATGGCCAGGTAAGCATTGTCTATGCCTGGAACATTGCGCTGGTTGACCTAAAAAACAATTAATTTTAATTAATGTTGATTACTTTTTTAAACGCATGCTGTTTGAAACGTATAGGGTACCCAACCCCAACTCTAAAATTCTAAACAGGCGCCGTACCTCCTCTCTGCGTTTCTGCCAGCGTCCACATGGACTCTCTTCCAGGATCTCGGACTCATCTTCGCTCTCCTCCTCCTCGTCCTCTGTTGGAGGGATGGATGATGGTTGTGCCTGCGTCACGCTGGCGGACACGGGGGGTGATACCGAAGATAAACCCTGAATGGCAGAAGCGGAGGCTACGGGCTCGGCCTTCGTCTCCATGGTGGAGGTCATCGCAACGGCCTGTTTTCCTTCTTCAGACATCGCTGACCGCCAAGTCCAGTCTGCAAGCTCCGATTATAAGACCTGGGCTGCTCGCACCACGCGGGTGGGAGACGGATTACTGAAAAATAAAGAGAATTCACACCGACGTGTCAGACCGCATAATTCCTCCAGACGTAATCTCTGAATGACATCAATTCGAGTGCGGCATTAACATAACAAAAGGTCTGAAGACTTTTAACACACTTCTGACTCATATGACTGAAAACTGCTGATCCAGGTTCAGTTCTGAGCTACGGAACCACAACAAGTGTGATAAAGACAAGGATAAATATAATCTAGAACATCATGCACCGCATTAATCCCTTAGAGGAACATTTTAATTGAATTATGCTTTTAATGTTTATACTAGATTTAACAAAAAACTATAGCTATAAAATTAGATGCCTAAAGTGGTCATGTGACTCATCTGTTGTCTTTTTGTCCCGAAGGGAGGGGGGGGGGGGGGGGGGGGGGGGGGGGGGGGGGGGGGGGGGGGGGGGGGGGGGGGGGGGGGGGGGGGGGGGGGGGGGGGGGGGGGGGGGGGGGGGGGGGGGCGCCAATCCATCGCTGGGCACACACTCACTCACACACACACACTCTAAATTGGGCAATTTTGAGAATTCAATTAACTTGATCCATGTTTTTGGACTGTGGGAGGAAACCGGAGAACCCGGAGGAAACCCACGCAGACACGGGGAGAACATGGAAACTCCACCCAGATGGGGATTCGAACCGGGAATCCCCAGCGCTGAGAGGCGAATGTGCTAACCACTAAGCCACCGTGCCGCCCCGAAGGGATCAATCTTTCAGAAAAAGGAAACTAATACATGCATATAAACAACATCTTCCAGGCCATGAAAACTCCTGATTAAGGATCGGGAGGAGAAAATTTACTTGCACAAACAAATTGGAAGAAGACCGTGGTTGTTTTTCTTGGAAAATTAAGTTAAGTCGACTCGTTTTCAGGTCTGTACAGAGTACGGGCTGAACTCTTAGAAGCTTTTCTGGAAGAACCCGTTCCTCCTGCCGCTACGAGCTACTCTTTCCAAGAGAGCCATTCGACCTCGTATTAGGTTCTCCTGCTCCAACAACCCAGAGACGAACCATAACAAGTCTCAGATCCGTCACATGCTGAAGTTTTTGAGCTTCCGTACTGCTCTTGTTCTCATGTAATTATTATTATTATTGTTCTAGAATTTTAGATCAAATAAACGACTTGAATAAAATAAAAATAAAGTTACACGTGTCTGTTTACATACAGGAATAAAAAAAAGACTTCTTTTAAATGGATATGATCATATACTTTAATGGGCACATTTTTGCAAATAAACTTTAATTTTTACAAAAAACAAATACATATGGTGGCACATTGGCTTAGTGGTTGGCATGTTCTCCTCTCAGCACTAGGGATTCCTGGTTCATATCCCAATCACACCCCCCCACACCCCCCGTGGGTATCCTCCGGGTTCTCCGGTTTCCTCCCACAGCCCAAAAACATGGAACAAGTCAATTGAATTCTTCAAATTGCCCCATATAGAGCTTGTCTGTGTATGTCCAGTGATAGATGCCCTGGGTGCATTTGCTCAGCACCCAAAATGTTCTCCCCTGGATGGGGATGGGCATGGGCAACCCTCCCAGTACACACCTTATACAAAATAAAAGTAAAGTTACACGTGTCTGAAAAAAAACCCTACTTTTCTTTTAAATAGATATGATTATATACATTAATTTTAACATAAATATACTTTGTGTCAATATTTAGGAAAATCCCTGTGTTGTACTTTTGATCACACAATTTTATGTTTAAAATAACGAGTATTATTTTTATAGTGCTGACTGTGTGAGGTCATTAAAAAAGTTTAATTAATAAGGAACAAACTGTAATTAGTGATAAAGTTATAATTAGGTTATAAATCACGGCTTACCTTTAACGGAGACCCGGTGTCTCCAGCTTCAAAGGAAAATCCGATTCCAAAAAAACGATTTAATCCCGTCGACAAGTGACTGAATGTTATGTTGACGATTCTCAAAGATCAAAGGAAACCTGTTGTGGTGTTTTTTTTAATCGTAATTAGTTTAGTCAGAATGTCTTTGATTGAAGTCGCCGCCGTAACGACGCTGCGAAGGGGCGTGAGGCGGCGAGCTAACCGCGCTAACAAGCTCCGGATCTTTACTCACACCGCCGGCCTCTACAGCTTTAACTCCGCTGTGTGAAGGTGGAGGTTGTTGGATGTTGTAGAAGGTTGTTGGAGGTCGGAAGGCCGTGTGTGCGTTCAGTTAATCCGCCTGCGATCGACTTTAAACGGGCGGAAGCTAATCAGAAAGGCCGGGCTCGGAACACACGGCTCGCTGTGCACGGACAGCCCCGCGACGCGACGCGACGCGAGTTCGGATCGTTTCGGTGGAAAGCCGGCGGGCGGGCGGCTTGCTCGGTCCTCAGCGCGATGAAGCCTCAGCTCCGCGGTAACGGGACGGTCAGCGCTTCATTCTAGATCAATGGCGACCGACTGAAGCAACACCTTCCGAACTGCTGCCGTCTGCGAACGCTGCGAATCGAGCCAAAGAACCGACTCACCTCCAATTAACGCGTAGCGGACGGGGAATCGACTCCACATCTATAGAGTCAATCCCTCAGTGTAACAGTTAATGCGAATAGATTTTATATTATCTTATAATTAACTATCCATCCATCCATTATGGGGGGGGGGTTGCCCATGCCCATGCCCATGCCCATGCCCATCCAGGGGTGAACGTTTCGGGCGCTGGGCAGATACACCCAGGACAGAGGGGCAATCTATCACTGGACACACACACTCTATATGGGGCAATTTGGAGAATTCAATTGTGCATGTTTTTTTGGACTGTGGGAGGAAACCGGAGGAAGCCCACTCGGACACAGGGAGGACATAGTTACACCACCCAAATCGGGATTCGAACCAGGAATCCCCAACGCATTTTATATTATCAATAAATGTATTTATTAACAATAAATTAATAAATAGAAATTACATTATTAAATATATTCATTCATTATCTTCCACTTTGTCCTATATTAGGGTCGCGGGGGGGTTCCCCATGCCCATCCAGGGGAGAACGTTTCGGGCGCTGGGCAGACACACCCAGGACAGGGCACCAATCTATCGCTGGGCACACACTCACACAGACACGCACACATACATACTCTATATGGGGCAATTTGGAGAACTCAATTAACTTGATCCATGTTTTTGGACTGTGGGAGGAAACTGGAGAACCCGGAGGAAACCCACGTGGACACGGGGAGAACATGGAAGCTCCACCCAGATGGGGATTCAAACCGGGAATCCCTAGTGCTGAGAGGAGAACATGCCAACCACTAAGCCACCGTGCCGCCCATTATTAAATACATTTTATTAAATTTATTAAATACATTAAGTGTTTATGTACAGGTATAAGTATTTGCCTGTATTAAAATCTGCTTACTTTATTTTGCTTTGATGTGTCTTAACTTCGTGAATTAAACATAAAGATTTGAATTATTAACTTTTTCCTGCGACTTGGCTGCAATAACACATTTCCAGCAGACAGAGTCTCTCAATCCCCCGACATAACACACTGCAACAACAAATAAAGCAATAAAATACAGATTTTACACAAACTCCATAAAATAATAACAAGAAATAAAATGTTAATAACCTTAAATAATCGAATTTAAACCGGGACAATTTCTGTCTTAAAAATAACTTTAAAAAAGCAATATAAAAACGTATTTTTACTAACTAATATGTAAAAACCTTAACCATCTGTTTGTTTATCTCAGTGAATATATAAATCGTATAAATAGTTTGTGCTGGATGAATTTATTTTATGATAAATCGTTGACGGAGTCGACTCTTACCTTATGGAATCATTCAGAGACGGAATCAACTCCCACCCCTCTGGATTCGAACGCTCCGCTGTCACGGGTTTCCTCTCAGTATCACTTTAAGTCCCGCCTTCTGTGATGTGATTGGCTGTCCACCGAGGAACGCTTAAAATTATAACGAATCCCAACGACAAACACGTGGTAAGAGGTGGGTTCTGTTCGAAAATGGGTGGGGAAGATGATTGGTGAGCCGGGCTGTGACGTAGTGTAGGGTTTCAAAACCAGAGCACAGCGCCACCTAAGACAAAGAAAGAATGGTGAAGAAAATAAGAACTCATTTTAGTACAACGAATGTAATAATATTTAAATCTTTAACAATGTACAATTACAATTTCATTACATCATCACTTTTAATCTTCTTATAAAAGTAATTTCAATAAAAAAGTGAAGTGAAGTAAATGTAAAGCACAAATCTTTACTAAAAACAGTTAATAATCATCAAAAACTAAACATATACAACAATAATACATAAAGTCATGGTTTATTAATATTCTAACATCATTCTGGAAATAAAACCCTTTTGCCTTTGTAATTAATTAAGACATAGAGATGAATTAACTTTTTTATGGTTTTATCAAAGTCATTTATTTATTTAAGGCGGTAAAATTTCAAACATCTTTCTTCATTTGTTGCAAGAACAGCTTTCGCCATAAGATCAAAGTAATAATTGTAATGCCACCGTATTATTATTTTTATTGCAGCTCTGGTTTTAAGACATGTTCCTATTTTAAAGGGGACCCTCTCGTGCTATTAAAATTCTATTAATAGAAAAGCCATGAGTTGTGCGTGTGAAGGGAATAGGAGTTGTAGGCCTGAAAGGTTGTGTGTGTGTGTGTCTCCAGAAATATAAAGGCACTCCGGAGTGTAAAAGTGTGAGCAGACTGGCTGTGGAAATTCACTTACCCTTTTCTTATCTGTTAAGCACAGCCCGAGTGCTCTACAGCCGCACCAGCCATGAACAAGAACCAGTTCCAAGATCACGAGACCGTGCTGCGAGAAAGGGCAGTGATTACGGAGGCGGCCGCAGGGATCAGTGTCGATCTTTTTCAGGCCCCTGGAAACCTGTACTCGGCCATTCTGAGCCGCAACGAGGCCGTCAAAGATGCCAAGAGGCTCAAGGATTTCCTGGAGCTCAGGGACAAATATGTGGGGAAGAAGGTGCTGTTTAAAGACCCCTTGTTTCCCGCGGACGATTCATCTCTTTACTTTAGTCAGAAGTTTCCGCTCAGTCTGGTGTGGAAGCGGCCGTCGGTGAGTGAATGGGTCCTGCAGGTGGAAATTAGAAATTAATTAGAAAATCAATTCATGCAATTATTTCATTAACTTGTACGCTTGTCCTGACCGGGTTCTGGGGGTTGTTAGGGGCTCATCCCTGTACTCATGAAACAAAAGGTTGGGAAGCACCCTAAAGAGTGCAGAAATCATTAACACACACACATCACACCAGAGAGAATTGAGCATCTCCACATTCCAAACTAACATGACTTCGGATGGTGCATCTGCAGACTTATAGAGAACATGCAAACTCCACACAGAATTAAACTTGCCTGTCTGAAATCAAACACAGGCCCCTTCACATTAGGCGATGAGAGTTATCAGTTATTGTCTTTAGACGCTGCAGTGGTTGAGCTTATTCTGCAGTCCTCTCACCTCAATGTTCTTCCAAATGAAGAATAAATGTAATAATTATTCTTAATGTGTTTGAGCTGCAAGCAATTGTTTACTCGGAGACTCTAATTTTACAACCTCCTGAGAGTAGTCTCTATAATCGTTATAAAATAATATGATTTTTGGTGTCCCGGCAACGTTGCACATATCTGTGTATTCACTTTAATTAAATAAAGTCCCAATTGAGATCTCAATCTCCCAGTGCTCTGTAAACATGACAGGAGCTTTTCCTCACCTCCCCTCGCGCTGCACTCTGAAATAAGACCAGTCTAAATCACTACATGCTGGTTGAAGATATGAGAGCAATTCCAAATGCCTGTTTGCTGAGGCCTTATCGTGGATCGGGGCGGTGGTAGGTCTCAGGCAGCTGACTCTCCATTTCAGACTGAGTAATGCCACCAACACTGATCTGCACGATGAGCATGAGAACGACAAATCCGACAGACAGGAAGGCAAAAGTTTGCTTAATTTAAATCTGATAATCAGCCTCTGGCTCCAGTTTACTGGTTTTAGAGCGGGCCGTGTTTCACATGATGACATAACAGCCTCAAACAGAGGTCAGGGCCTCGTGGGTGTGTATGTGTGAAATCCGATCCGAGCATATTCAAAGGAAAGTATCTAAGGCCATTAATCAGAACCCCCTTAATATCTGGCATCCCTCATGGATCGATCTTAACTACCTCTGCAATTCACTTCCCACCAACACAAATCCTGCTAAATAACAAAACAAATCCAGTTGGCTTAAGTATTTTAAAATAAGTCAAAAGATCGTCACACCATTAAGACAGCAGGTTAAAAGAAAGGAAAAAAAGGTTTTAGTTGAATTTAAAAAATAAAAACAAAGATCCTACATTTATTTCCAAACAGGAACCAGTTATGATTTATCCCTGCAGTTATTAGCAGGAGATTAGATTACTGTATAACATCCAGCGGACAGCTGGAGCTTATTTGAAAAACCACAGCTGATGAATTACCCAGCGTAAAGACGCGCGAGGCACGTCGCTGCTGTGTTCCGATCCTCACTGTGACAACCGCTCGGGACTCATCTCAAGGTGTTGTGTTTATGAATGACTGACAGCCATGGACCCGAAACACAGCACAGGTCCGACAGATCATACCATCATGCTTTCTGCACTCAGTCTGAGCACAGGGCTGGAAAGTTATGCTTCACCCATCAGATACAACCAGATATGACTGTGGAGCATCAGGGGCCCCGCTTTAGATTCAAATATAGGGCTCTTATGACAGTGTGCTATGGTTAACAACGTACTGATCCGGATGGCTGATTGGCTCTCCAAAGTTGGTACAGAACGGGGCATTCTGTATTGTGTTCAGCTGAAGACCCTCATCCAAAGTCGGATGAATGAATGTTGGTCCGTGTGATGGACTGTCCACCCATTGCAGATACTGAAGTTTCATTCATTCATTCATTCATTAATATTTTCCACTTAGTACTAAGTAAATATCATTCATTTAATATCTTCCAGTTAGTTCTTAAAGCTCTTAAAATGAGCACTAGTTTATTTATTTATTTATTTATTTTTATAGCACTTTTTACACCAGTACATCGTCACAAAGCAGCGGCCGGGCAGCAACGACTGCACTTCAAACACTTAATCCAGAAAAGCTTCTGAAAGTGTTCAGCGACTCTCACGTTCCTCTGAACAGAATGCAGATCCATAAACACTGCTATTGATGTCCAGTCGTTGTGCGTTACTTAGCTTTTGATAAATGCTTTTTAAAATGATACAAGCTGCTCAGTTTAACACGCCCTCACACGTCCGATGGCTGGGATGTCTTCATTCTACAGATTATATTTATACGCAAGTCCAATGACATGAATCAACAAAATCCAGTATTTAATGATAAAGAAATGAGTCCTGATATTTAATACTCTTTATAGTGTTGGTTTTTAGGGTGTACTATTTATTTAGTGATTTTAAAAAGGCTCTTTATTTAATGCTTTTATTCTTTTTTTCTCATTAAAGGGAAGTTTGTAGCTGCAATCAATCAGTCAGCAGATCAAAATCTGATAATACAGCCAATAAAACCGATACCATAGATAAGACTGGTCTAAAAACTCATCTTTTTAAATGAGCTTTTAACTGTTAATTATTATTGATATCATTTTATCTTTGTAATTTATTTCATTATACTTTCTTTTGCACATGATTATTTTTAAATGTAAAATGTAAATGTTTTTAATATGTATGCTTTGTACAGCGTCCTTGGGTGTTCTAAAAGGCGCTTTCAAATAAAATGTATTATTATTATTATTAACACAGGTCTTATTTTCCGACAGGAAATCTGCGATAATCCTCAGTTCATTGTTGGAGGAGCCAACAGAACGGATATTTGTCAGGGAGATTTAGGTAAGTTCTTAAAACGAGCACTAAATTAACGACAGGACTCCCACACTTTTGGGCCAATGATATTGATATTTAGGTTGTGACATCATAATGTCTGTCAGTTGTTGATGGTGTGTTGTGCTGATATGAGTGGATCAGACACAGCAGTGCGGCTGGACTTTTAATCCACCACCCAAAAATCACTGCTGAAGAATTTGAGGATGAGGATCCCCCGTCCCAGAGAAGCTCACACTGACACACCGGCGCCTACCGGCTGCAGGTGGAAAATACAGCAGCTCAGACGAATGCACTCGAGGCTGCAAGAGCTTCTGTTGTTAGACCTTTGCAGCTGTGTAAAAAATAAAAATCAAATTAAAATCAACATTTCATGAATAAAATATAAAGATAAACACCGTTCGGGTTCCGATCTGTAATTATTATCAATACTGCAAACTGAAACTGAGACGTCATTACTTGATAGAGCAGCTGCTCGTCTCCCTCAGGAACGTAAGGCTTGATGAGTTCAGACAGCTGCTGAGGCAGAGCGCTTCTTCGGGCCAGGTGGGTCGACAGAGGGCCTGAGGCTTCTAGATAGTGGATGAAGTTGCCATGTCTTTGCCTTATTACACCCAACACTGTCAGGGGGGAGAGCCGGGCAACGTGTCAGAGCTATTAAAAAATAAAATTAAATTTAAAAAAAGGCTGTGGAAAGTGACTCCAAGCGCAGAATCATCTGTTTTCAGCCTGTTGACTGATGAGCAGGAGGGGGGTCATGCCCGACCCTGTGATTAAACCATATAACATATCAGGCAAAAAATAGCTCTGATGTCTGAATCAGGACAACAGCGGTGGTGCAAATCCTCTGCAGTGTCCACTACACAGACAAACGAATACACTCTTAATGACGGCATTGATTCAGTCCCATTAGCACGTGTGTATTAAAGGTCATGAATGGGTGAGTTTGGTGTGGAAAGCCTGAGGTCTGACCTCAACCCTATTAAAACTCTTTGGGATGAACTCCGTCTCTGACCTTACAATTGTCTTCCAGATGTTCTTAGTAAATGAATCTGTGTGTGAATCGACCCTTGTGCAGGCGATTGCTGGTTCCTGGCTGCCATTGCCTGTCTGACTCTTAACGAAACCCTGCTGTACAGAGTGGTTCCTCCGGAGCAGAGCTTCACCGAGAACTACGCTGGCATCTTCCACTTCCAGGTATCCATCATGTTACTGGGACATTCTTGTTTCACCTACAGGATTCATGCTTACTTTACAGACTCCAGTTCTTCTGTATATATTTATTTATATATGTTCTGTAGTTTTGGCGGTATGGCGAGTGGGTGGACGTCCTCGTGGACGACCGTCTCCCAACGCACAAAAACCGCTTGGTGTTCACCAGGTCCGGAAACAAGAACGAGTTCTGGAGTGCTCTTCTGGAGAAGGCCTACGCCAAGTGAGTCAAGTGAATATACATCAGCACTGAATCAACCTGCAACGTCGACTCCTTTACAGCCCTTACTTAACCACCACCATCGCTCTGACGCTTCTTTCTCTGACGACTTGTGTTTCTGGTGAAAGGCTGCACGGCTCATATGAGGCTCTAAGGGGAGGAAACACGCTGGAGGCCATGGAGGACTTTACCGGAGGAGTGACGGAGTACTACGAGATCAAGGATGCACCCAAAGAGATGTACAGCATCATGAGGAAGGCTTTAGAGAGAGGCTCTCTTATGGGATGCGCCATAGATGTAAGAGTACAGACTTAAAGCATAACATGCAAATCCATCCATCCATCCATCATCTTCTGCTTTATCCTCTATTAGGGTCGGGGGGGGGGGGGTTCCCCATACCCATCCAGGGGAGAAAGTTTCGGGCGCTGGGCAGATACACCCAGGACAGGGGGGGCAATTGATCGCTGAGCACACACACAGACACATACACACTCTATATGGGGCAATTTGGAGAACTCAATTGACTTGATCCATGTTTTTGGACTGTGGGAGGAAACCGGAGAACCCGGAGGAAACCCACGCGGACACAGGAAGAACATGGAAACTCCACCCAGATGGGGATTCGAACCAGGAATCCCCAGTGCTGAGAGGAGAACATGCCAACCACTAAGCCACCGTGATGCCCACATGCAAATCCAGTAATACTTAAAATTATAATTTACTAATTACAGGGTAATAATGTAAAAATAGTCCAGGTTCAATTTGAGGTGTGGGACAATTAAATAAATCATGAGGGACAGTATATTTTTAGCTACACTGTATTTATTGCGTAATAATCTCATATTTATTCTGCACTATTTAAATTGCCTTACACCTTAATCCCACCTTCTCAGTTTTTTCAATTCGTGAAGTTTTAATTATTAAGGTAATTTAGTCTTTGCTTTTTTCATCTATTTAAAAAGAAACACATTCTTGTTGTAAAGTAATTATTAAGTCTAATTAAAGGTTTTTTTTCCTGTTTGTTGTGCAGACACTGGTTCCAACAGCCAGTGCGACCAAAACCCCCAGTGGACTTGTGCGGGGTCACGCGTACTCGGTCACCGGTGTTGAGCAGGTAAGTGACGGATGTTCTGCACATTTTGCATGTTTTCCCTGAGATTGCAGACGAACTGGGCGATGCTCGTCAGCCGTAACGAGGAGCGGTGCATCATGGTACTCTAATAAGGCAGCACACCACTGAACACCCAACACTGATGACCACAGGATATAAAAACTCTGCCAAATCCAATATTCATCTACACCTCTCCATCTGCAGCAACGAACAGATGAATAATTAATTAATGCATTCATTAAAACAGAGCGCAAAACGGCGCCAGGCCACAGATCTTTACAGCCGCCTTTTGTGTCCCCCGCAGGGGAAACAGCAAAGCGCCAGGGACCTCCGTATCCGCCTGGTCCGAGTGCGGGACCCGTGGGGCGTTTCGGCTCCCCCGTCCTGCAAGACGGACGAGTGGATGAAGCTGGCCACCTCTGAGCGGGACAAGCAGAGACTCAAACCCACGGAAGTGGGAGAGTTCTGGTTAGTTCTCTGTCCTCCGACTGTCCGGCGGTCGCTGAGAACGTCAGTTGTTCCACTTCACTCTCGTCCCGCCGACAGGATGAACTTCGAGGAGTTCCAGAAGACCTTCACCAAGTTGGAGATCTGCAATCTGACGCCCGACGCTCTGCAGGACGATCAGATGATGAAATGGGCCGTATCGATTAACGAGGGGCGCTGGGTGAAAGGCTGCTCCGCCGGCGGCTGCAGGAACTACCCAGGTGGGGGCCTATGCACCACGGTGTAAAACTAATTTCAATCATGGAGGCCTACACTCCCGTCTCCCCGTATCATAGATGCACCATCGAGCCGAGCTCCAGTGACCAACGGCGTGGTCCTTTAATCCAGACCCCTATTTATTTAACCTGTTCTCTATTCATTTGGGGACACCTGGAGTCCCACACCATCCTGTATATCATGCTCCTTGGTCAGAATGCCCCCACCTCACTCTCTCTCTCTTTGTACTGTCCCAGACACGTACTGGACGAACCCTCAGTACCGGCTGCATCTCACAGAGGAGGACGACGATGAACAAGAACACGGGGTGAAGGGCTGCACCGTGGTGGTGGCGCTTATGCAGAAGGGCAGAAGGAGGGAGAGCTGCACTGGAGCCATCCTGCACGCCATTGGATTCGCCATATACGAGGTAAACGGACCCCATGAATGGACTTGTGGGTGACCGAGCATTTCCCTTTACATTTTTTATAAAGAACATAATGGCTCATACATGTTTTTGTGCGTTTTCTCTGCTGCAGGTTCCGAAGGAGGTACGAACGAGTGAGGCTGTGATGTCAGAGCAGGAACCTCCATTCTCTTTCATTTCCCTCTTGCTCTCAAACCTCTGTAATTGCAGATGCAGGGCAACCAGCAGCACCTGAACAAAGACTTCTTCATATACAACGCCTCCAAAGCGCGCAGCAAGAGCTACATCAACCTGCGGGAGGTGACCGAGCGCTTCTGCCTCCGCCCCGGGGAGTACGTCATTGTCCCGTCCACCTTCGAGCCTCACATGGAATCCGACTTCATCCTCAGAGTGTTTTCTGAAAAGAAGAGCACGTCAGAGTGAGTGAGCGGGTTTTCCTGCATGGGTCTAAGGAACTGAATGGTCAGGTGTCCAAATACTTTTGATTTAATAGTCCATTTAGCAGGCGGCACAGTGGCTTAGTGGTTGGTACGTTCTCTTCTCAGCGTTAGGAATACAGGTTCGAATCTCAATCTGGGTGGAGTTTGTATGTTCTCCCCATGTCCGCTGGTTTCCTCCCACAGTCCAAAGACATGGATCAAGGTCTACTGAGTTCTCCAAATTGCCCCATAAAGAGTGTGTCTGTGTGATGGATTGGCGTCCTGTTCTGGGTGTATCTGCCCAGCGCCCGAAACGTTCTCCCCTGGATGGGCATGGAGAACCGCCCCCGCAACCCTAGTACAGGATAAAGTGGAGGATAATGGATGGATGGGTGGAGTCCATTAAGCATAGATGTGGATGATTACAGCAGAGCTGTTCTCTTTCAGGCTGATGGGTTCTGTGATCGAGGCCGACTCCTGTTTGGTCAGTCATTTATTTTCTAAAAAAATTTAATTAAATTAAATTAAATTGCTTTGTAACTTTTTAAAATACAACAATTTTTTAATAGCATATGTCTTTTCTTTCCCATAAAAGACCGAAACTGACAGTAAGAAGAAAATTAAGGTAAATAAAAACATTTGAAGGCTTTGGAGACATGTGGGGGGGTTTAATCTGAGACACGGTGACGGTGATCACACCTTCATCATCGCGGGTTTTGTGTTTTTCATCCTCCAGCTGTTTGAAGAGGAGGAGAGTGAGGAGGAGAAGAATTTCCGAGCCATCTTTCAGCAGATCGCTGGAGATGTGAGCTCCGTCATATCCGCTGATTTTTATCTTCTCAGAGCTGCAAACTCGCTCTGGAAATGAACACGTGTTTCCGTGGTGCTCTGTTGCAGGACATGCAGATCAACGCCAAAGAGCTGATGGGCGTTCTGAGCAACGCCATCAGGAAACGTGAGCATCAGTCTTCATCTCTGAGTCCGGTTTGCTCTCACACCTCTGATCCTGGTGTTTATTAAAGCTCTGCTCTGTTATCCAATCAGACAAAGAGCTGAAAGCACAAGGCTTCAGTCTGGACAGCTGCAGAAGCATGATTGCGCTCATGGACGTATCCTTTATTCGAGCCTATCCCATCTGTTTGAATGAAAATGTTCTTTAATCGTTTTGTTTTTTTTAACGACTTCTTTTTTAACGACACTCTGACCTTGACTTCTCTGACAGACGGATGGAACGGGGAAACTGAATCTACAAGAGTTTAAGCATCTGTGGAACAAAATCAAACAGTGGAAGGTACGTAAAGGAACCCGGACCTGGGGGGGGGGGGGGTGGCACAGATCTGAGAGTAACATTAAAAAGAGCGTGACCTTTGAAATTCTGCCTGCAGCTGATCTTCACTCACTATGACAAGGACAAATCGGGTTCCATCAGCAGCTTTGAGATGAGAAACGCTGTCGCTGATGCAGGTACGCCTGCCTCGCCCATAAAGTCCATCCCTGATGCTTTTAAAACAGCTTTTTAACAGAAGTGACAAAGAATCAATCACTGAATTCAGCATGGTGGCGCTGGTCTACACGAACAAAGTCTACAGGGATGTCTGACTCAATCACAGGAATGGTAACCAATCACAGGTGTCTGTGAGCTCATGTCTACAAAAGTGGGCATGGGCATGGTTTGTAAAAACTCACCTGTATACGTGTGACGGATCGCGATGCTTTGTGAGTTATTTGAAGGTAAACCCCGTGTTGATGATGTTGCAGGTTTCCAGCTCAACCCTCAGCTCCATGAGATCATCGCCATGAGATACGCCAGCGACCTCCTGTACTTGGATTTCGACAGCTACATTTGCTGCTTGGTGCGACTTGAGGGGATGTTCAGTGAGTGGTTTTTGATGTTCCATGGTTAACATTCAGATTAAACCCAATGCTGAGACCCTGGAGTCAGAGCTGAGATTTAAATCAGGACCTGAAGTTTGTGGAGATATTTCTGGATTAAGATGGATTCGATCCACAGAGTTTCTTTCAGGCAGAACATCAGTATTGTCTGTAAATTGAATCAGATCTGAAATTTAAAGTGTGTATATGTTCCTCTACAGGAGCGTTTAAGGCCTTCGATAAGGATGGAGATGGGATCATTAAGCTCAGTGTTCTCGAGGTAAACTTATTCACACTTAAAACCACAGACGTGACAGTGAGCATTAAAGCTGCAGTCTGTAACTTCTAAACAGATTAGAGAAATGAACCTGTGACCGCGTGAGGAGCGGAGGTCATTAAAGCTCCGTTTTCCGTTTGCTTAATGAAATAATTCTGACTTCCCGCAGTGGCTTCAGCTGACCATGTATGCCTGAGGGATTACACCGACATCCTGACGGGGGCGTCTTTCAATGTGAATGGACGGTGGCACAGATAAAACCCTCTCACGTCCTGTGTAGATATTTCTCACCCTCTAGCTGAGCCTCTTATCCTCCTCATCCTCATCTACAGTCATCTCTGTGAAGGAGCATCAGAAGCAGGCGTCACCTAAGCATCTCCACTGAAAATAAACACAGCTCCGTTTTAGTTCTGAGAACGTTCGTAGATTGCAAGTTATTAAAACATGGTGCTTGTTTTTTTTATCCTAAAGGAATAAATCCTAATAAATAGTGTTTCTACTAAAGAGAACGAATAAAGAGTTTAATAAAGAGACGAAATGCACGGTTCGCACCTCTGAGTCATTAACTTTGTTTATTTTAACAGAAATCATGATCATGAAAGAAAACACTACACAATGAAGGGTGCAGCCCTCACTCCACACACAGGGCGACGCCGAAGTACATTTAAAGTTTAAACAATAAAAAAAATAGGCGACTCTGTGCAGCTCCAGGTTAAAGTGACGTCCGGACGCGTGCATGAAAAGTGGAGAACATGCACAAACAAGTCACCATGCAGAACAGAGGAACATCTGCCCGGTCGCATGTGATGGAGCTGGAGGGTCCGTGGACCACTGTGGGCGTAGTCCCGTGGTGGAGCACCGATGTTCAGCACCGTCACTGAGCCTGGTGCTTCGGACCGTTTCAACACGACGCCTGCAGAGGTCGTGACCCGCTGGGCTTTCCTGGTGTTGTTAGGAGCTGTTTAATACAGCGATGACTCCGTCTCAAAATCTGGAATCTTTGCAAGAAGTGTTTAACTTTAAAACTTTAAATTATAATTTTAATTATACTCTGGATTTTAAGGACTGGTTTTTGAAAAGCCATAAACACACAAACACTCTGATCCACCTCAAACTGAAGGAGCAAAAGTACACGGACACCCAAACCCTACATGTACAGGTTTCAAATCTCCGAATCATAGTCCCTCAGACTTTTACTATTTCATTTGATTTAATGGATCCATAACCGATTTGATTAACACTCACTTCGTATTCGCTGCAGGATCTGAATCCGTTGATCTCTGACGGATTCCAGCTCTGTATTTATCTACAAACACACATCAGGCATCAGTGAGATCTCCGCCAATAAAAATAAAGACCTTACCTTAATGAACACCATTACAAAGGAAACCCATCTTCTGTGTTTAAGTGATTACAAACCTGATGTTTCTTCATTTCGAGGAGATGAACCTCTACGAAGGCGTTCTGCAGAGCCGCCTGAGCCTGGAGCAGTTGCCTGTCCACGTCCTGCAGAGAGGCGCTTAGGTTCTCCTCCATTATAGACACGTCCAGCAGCTTGTTTACCTGACCTGAGAACAGTACGCTCATTCTGATATAAGATCTGCAGCCTTTTTAATTAAAACACTCACTCCTCCTCACCTGACTCCCTCATTATTATATTAAATAATTAATACTTACTTGTTCCAGTCATTTTATCTGAGGATTTCTCAACTACAACAACCTGCAGAAGACATGTGTTTATTATTAATAACGACAAACAATTAAGTCTTTTATAAAATTTGTTGTTCCGTTCCTTAAATCTGATTGGCTAAGCTGGTTGTCTAGCCGTGACATCATTAACAATAACACACAACTCTGAGAGCTTCAGATTCGTATTAATACAATAAATTATTATTCTGAAGTTTTTTTTTTTTCATTAACTGCGTTCTATAATTTGGCCACCAGATGGCAGCGTTTCTTAGAGAATCCGGTTTCCTCGAACTTCAGATCTGTGTTCAGTTGAAAAACTTGCTTTTAATAAACACTTTTACGAATCAAACCTTGTTTTTTTAATTATAGTGTTCGTAAGCCTTTTATAAAAATGAATAAGTCATTTTAATAAGCAATAAGACACTCGTGGTTGTGTATTATTGTGAATAATGCCCTCTCGTATCTATTGCTTTATTAATCCAGTGTATTATTCTTACATCTTCATCCTGTTCTTCTTTGATTCGTATCAGAGGACTAAACTCTTTTTTTTTAGGTTTAATTACATGACGACGTTCTGCTCTCTCGGTCTCAGCGACCTCAGGAGCTGCAGAGCTGTGCTGCTCGGCCACGCGGGTCCCGGTTACGGTTGTGCGGTGCACCTGCGCCACCAGACGCTCCGGCGCTCTGTGGGTATCGGATGTACCATCGCGACAGTGTCTGATGTAAGTCTTTATGTCTTCCGTGTGTACAGTTTGACCCAGAGGTGGGAGGGGGTCAGTGCTCAGACTCTCAGAGGGGGAGGGAAGATCGGACTCGATGGATTCCCACTGAAAGCCTTCGTCCAACTCCACCTGGACGTCCTGGACGTCCATAAGCGTCGGGTCCTGGGTCTCAGGAGGTAACTGGCTCACGAAATCAATCCCGAACCTGTACGGAACCCCAGATCTGTATTTAGCACAGTGGCAGCACAATAAATTAATTAGACTAATTAGAAACAGGCTCAGGTTTCCTCCGTTTGAGGTTCTCTGGGTTCCTCGGAGCCTCACCTGGGCGTTCCTTTCTCCCGCTGCAGTTTTCTGTGAGATGTCTCCTGATAAAGGTCTTCCCAGTTGACCTTCCACTCAGAACGCTTGGAGCTGATGAGCTTCTGCAGCGCCGGCCTCAACACCCGCGACTCCCTTACCTTGCTGACGCCGTGTGCGGCATGAATGCTGCGAGCCACCTTCAGGTTGGGCTTGTTGGGTTCCGCTTTACTCACAGAGCGACTCAGCAGCGTTGAGAGGACATGCTTGGTCTGAGGGACATCTTGCTTCTTCTGTGGAACGTTTTCCGGAGTGGAAGGTTTCTTCAGACAGGTCAACCTGCTGGGTCCATACAAGCAACCTTTCCTGAAAGACTCTGATTCTGGTGCAGAGGCTGCAGAAAACTTCTGCGCCCTCTTAGAAGAACCCGGGAACTTCAGCTGAGCACGCGTCTCCATGGTTACCTTCCTGGAGCCGCACACAAGACCTGAATCAACCTGCGTTCCAGGCAGTGGGTTGTGCGAGGGGTCAGTGGTGTTCCTCAGTTCCACAGATAAATGGGTTACGCGGTTGTAAATCAGTTGAACGGGTGTGGCATCTTTATCAGAGGACGCGGCGTGACGCTCAGGTCCTGTGGAGCTAATCATGGCTGATGGACACTCACTCACATCCAGGCTCTTTACGGGGTGTGAACCTGAGACCTCCACATCGGACGACCTCGTCTGTAATTTGTTCCCTCCAAACCGCCAAGTACACGGTGTAGGGTCAGGCTTCCCCGTAAATAACATATAGTCCCTCCTGTCAGGTGGGTCCACACTGGGGGTCTTTGCATGATCTTTGGGACAAGGGGTTGCTCCACCATTTTGGTTTGTTCCTGGATCTTCAGGAGCGACGCCGGGTTTAACCGAACCGCACATCTTGTTTCCGGTCAGTTTTTTCTCTGATTTCTGCTTCCTCCTTAGTTCTGCTTTTCTTTTCTTTCTCAATTTGTGTTTCTCTTTTCTTCTCTTCAACCTGAAAAAAAAAAACAATGAATAAAATCTAATATTGGGTCGGCCAAGTGTCCAGAAGGTGCTTTAATATTGTTATTCACTGGGGGCAGTAGGAAGCTCTCAGCATGAGGGTCCCGGGTTTGATTACCAGGCAGCGTGCACAAGGTTCTCTTCAGCAGTCCAAGGACTGAGGTTGGAGCCACCTTATAGCGCTACCTTGTGGATGAGAGTAGGGCAGACTACAGAGAGGATGCTGATACAGCATGATAGTGGAGGGACATTATTAAAACTCTTGATATTAAAGATCAGGGTGGCACGGTGGCTTAGCATGTTCTCCTCTCAGCACTAGGGATTTCAGGCTCGAATCCCAATCTGGGTGGAGTTTCCATGTTCTCCCTGTGGGTTTCCTCCGGGTTCTCCGGTTTCCTCCCACAGTCCAAAAACATGGATCAAGTCAATTGAATTCTCCAAATTGCCCCATATAGAGTGTGTCTGTGTGAGTGAGTGTGTGCCCAGCTATAGATTGGCATCCTGTCCTGGGCGTATCTGCCCAGTGCCCGAAACGTTCTCCCCTGGATGGGCATGGGGAACCCCTCCGCGACCCTAATGTAGGATAAAGCGGAAGATAATGAATGGATGGATATTAAAGATCAGTCCAAACACAAACCGTTCTTTTTCTCTTTCTGCACATTTGGCATCCAGTTCTGAATCTCTGTAATCCGGTTTGAACCCGTCGCCCTGATCCAGCGCTAAACCCAGCTGGACGCCATGCGGCTTTGTGCTTATGTGCTTCTTGTACTCCGACAGTCCTCGTATGAAGACTTTACAGGCCCAACATTTGTGCAGGTGAGGTCTGAAACATCACAGAGTGAATGTGAGAGCCGTCAGAACATCAGAACATCTGCAGCCCGGGGTGACTGAGAGGTGAGGGAACCTGAACCCACCCGCCCCAGAGTTCCTCCATCTTCTTGTGGTGAAAAAGGCTGTGCATGTGCTTGTGCACATCCTGAGAGATGGACACAGGAGAACCAGAGTTAATATAAACCTGAACCTCAGGATTCTCAGAATCAGAAGCATGTGCTCACCCCATGAGGAGTTTCACCTTCACCCACCTTCACATGGAATATCTCCAGACAGATGTGGCACTGCTGCCTCGTTCTCTTCTGATCTGAAGGTTTGGTTTTGTTGTGGATCCAAACCATTGGGACGCCGATTCTGGAACTTCAGTCTAAAGGTTGTTTGAATGACAGTTTGAGGTGTTTAAGGTGATTAACCCTTTAATGTCTTATCTCATGTATGATGTTAATTCATCCCGTGAACGCTGTTACTCAGAGGAATTTAACTTTTAAATCGGGATATTCTGCTTCTTCTGCTTGGGGAGTTATAACACCCGATACAGGTGCAGGAGCGCCATCTACTGAGCATTGGTAAGAAGTGCGGCTACAAGATGTTTGTGTACAAACTCATCACGTTCTTACAGTTTAGTTTGAATATTAACTAAACTCAAATCAAACCCTGTATTATATATTATTCCGATGTTTAATTTTAATTTGCCGTTTTTATTCACTTTTATGAAAAAAATCGCCCAACAAATAGTTTTTAAGCGCCCTCTAGCGGCCCAACTGTGAACACCACGACGCATGGTCCTAATGTCATTAATGCAGTTCCTTTTTGAACCACAAGGTGGCGTTGAAGGCATTACGGGGATGAAGGCTCACCAGCAGACGAAAGAGAAACAGCGGAAACATCAAAGACGGGAAGCGAGATTCTGCAAAACTCTGTAATTTAAATTAATTTCGGTGTTAATTTCAGTGTTTTAATTAAAATGTGCTCGGGCTGCGTGCAGAAGGAATATCCCGATAGGGTGAGTCTCTCAAACAGACCAATTAAGTTTAATTACTAATTAAACTAAGATATGATTTATTAAATTAAAGATTAAAGGTTTCAGAGCTGTAGACACGAAGAACATCAAAGATTTACAAAATCTGAAGATCAGGACCTCAGAGCGGATATTCTTTGTTGTGGTGGATAATTCTCAGTACTGCTGTGTGTATGTGTGTGTGGGGGGGTGTCCTGATCAGCAGAGAACATACCAAAGTGTAAAAGCAGATGGACTTCGTAGTTCTACGGTTGCAGTCTGTAATCCATCTGTTTGGTCAGTGGAGCTGAAACAAAATAATGAACCTGAAGGAGAGTTCCGGGTGGCACGCTGGCTTAGTGGTTGGCATGTTCTCCTCTCAGTGCTGGGGATTCCCGGTTCGAATCCCAATCTGGGTGGAGTTTTCATGTCCTTCGTGTGTCCTCGTGGGTTTCCTCCAGGTTCTCCGGTTTCCTTCCACAGTCCAAAAACATAGATCAAGGTGAATGGAATTCTCCAAATTGACCCATATAGAGTGTGTCTGTGTGAGTGAGTGTGTGTCCAGTGAAAGATTGGTGCCCTGTCCTGAGTGTATCTGCCCAGCGCCCGAAACGTTCTCCCCTGGATGGGCATGGGAACCCCCCCCCCCCCGCGACCCTAATAGAGAATAAAATGGAAGATAATGGATGGATGGATATAGTGATCCCTGATGTTGTTGTATGGAGGTGGACCTTTTGATGACCTCCCGCTCAGTGAGGCTGTACTCTGCTCAGGGTAACACCTGCCTGGACGATGGCTCGTACCTGATGAACTTCCTGGGCTGTGCCAACTGTCAGCATCGAGACTTTCTGCTGATCAGCAACAGGACGAAGGTGGATGAGGATGAGGAGGAGCTGGTCACTTACCTGCGTGAGTTCCGTCTCCGGCGTCTCAGTATAAAGATCTGAGGTTGACCTTTCTGAACGCAGAAACCCTGTCTGTGCAGATAAGTGTAAGACCTGCGAGCACGTCGTCGCCAGGCACGAGTACACCTTCACGGTGGTGGAGGATTATCAGGTACGAGCTTCTGCACTCTGCAATTAACCTCTCCGTTCCAAACACATCAAAGCCTTTGACTCTGCCGCCCTCTGCAGGAGTACACCATGCTCTGCATGCTCTGCGGGAAGGCTGAGGACTCCATCAGCGTGATGCCCGATGACCTCAGGCAGTCGGCCCCGCTGTTCTAGAGCCGTGCGGAACGGGAGGCTGCACTCCGGAGGATGTCCCCACCCCTGTTACAAAATCAGTTCATCAATAGAATGAATATTAATGCTTATGATTTATAAACAGATTTGCGTCCTTAGGCTGAAGGTATGAGGTGATGACATCACAGACAATCTGCACCAGTCCAGATTATTATCAAAGCTGATGGACCAAGCTGGACGGCACTCATAAATATTCAGCTGCAGTAATCAGCATTTAAAATTATAATTATCTAAAGCAATATAATGATATATAGTCATCAATGATATCATGTCTCTGCATTTTGAATAAAATCTCAAACCCCCCTCCCACTGTGGCGTTGTGAAGGTGAAGTTTGTTGAAGGCTCCCTCTAGTGGACACTGACTTTCTTTACACAACACCTTGAAGGTTCAGCAATCTTTTTGAAATGAAGGCACCCTCCTCCTCTGCGTGTTTACAGTTTATTTTGATTATTACATTTCAACATAGTGACTTTTTATATTGGACCGTGTTCGAAAGCCGAAAGGAAAAAAGAACATCACAGGAAGCAGATTTTTGGCCTTTCTATTTACACAGCGCTGGAATTCTGTACAGGTCTCAGCCGCCGGCCGAGGTTCTAAAGCCCTAGAGCACGGAACACGGGCCCCTGAGGCGCCGGGGCATGAGCATCACACGGACCACGGCACACACTACATCAGAGCGGGATGGAGGGCTCTGCACACGGTTTCGGGGCAGGACTATCTCCCCTAATGTGCAGAGAACCCGACGCTGAGCCCATGTTCAGGGATGGAACATGCAAATCTACCATCAGAGGAGCTACAGGTTGAGAAGACCGCGGGATGGGGACGCACACGACGGTAGGGTCGACAGAATATTATCGCACGGTCCGAATCGCTTGCTCTAATGATGCTGTATTTACAGATACTGTTAATATAAGTGCAGTTAATACGGGACTGGCCCTCATTCTGACAGCGGGGTCAGCGAGTAGATGAGCCACAGTCGTCGTCATCGACAACACAGCTAATAAATACATAAATACATTCTATAGATAGTTTACAGTACATACATTCCCTGAAATATATATATATATATATATATACACATGCTCGCACCGGGTACCGTCTCACACCTCATCTCATCTCACGACATGGAGGAGGGTCCTCGTGAGGGTTCTACAGAATAACTAAAACAATATACAGAGAGAATCATAAAAACATAACTGACATCGTCTTCAGTCTCGTTTTTTGTTTCTTTTTTTTTAAGAAAATACGTCACTGTACATTCTCTCAGACGCCCAATAAAAACAAAACGTTTAAGGGGAGAACGGCGCGAGAACGCGATGAGAACCATTTGGCACCTAAAAGTGAAGCGCTGACTGTAGTGTAGGTGGCTCGATTCATTACAGCAGTCCTGAACTGACGGGACAGGACTCGGTTGATCCGTTCTATAGAGCCACACGGCGGGACGTGTTAATTACACCTGTTTATAACTGACTGCAACGTCGCCGTTTAATGATTATTGCGTCGTCGCTCACGTCCCATCGAGGAGGTTCACAACTGAACCCGTGACCCCAATGTAAATAAATAAAGCTGAGGATTATGTGGAGGATGAAACAGCCCGAGCCGGAGCCTGTGGCTGTTGGCATGTTCTCTCTCCGTCCTTTTTCCAAGTGGTCGGTTTCCACGGAAACGCTGAACTCGTCTTTTCCTTGCTCGTCGAGATTGAAGCAGCTCGTTAGTGTACGGTCCTTAATGAGGTTGTTCTATTTGTTCAGGCGAGTGGAGGCTCTGCTCTCTGGGCTCCCGGCCCTGGCCCCGGCTCCATGACCTGCTGCGCGCTTTGACCGCAGCTCGCCGATCCGGAGGGGCGGGGAGCCCGGGACGCTGACGGGTGACTGGCTGTGGCATGCCTCGAAGCGAGAAGGGGAGGAGCTGAGCGAGCGTTGTATGGAGGAGCAGGAGGCACGCTGGTAGCGGGACACGGCCACTCCGCCTCGCTCCTGCATCAGCTGCGTCAGGTTGTCCAGGAGGTCCGTGTCGCTCGTGCTGCTGGCCCGGATGCGCCGGCGCCTATGCGGGAGTAAAGACAAAAATCAATAAACTTTGGGCTGCGTGGTCGATACGGAGGCTTCGTGTGGACATCGCGTTCCCTCACCTGTTCTCTCCACCTGGCCGGAGGGGCGGTTTCCCCGGAGGCGGGCGTGGCACGAAGCGGGACGAGAACTGTTCCGGCACTAGAGTCGGGCTGATGGGCCTTGGAATCTTACTCCTGCCGGACAGCGGGCTAGAGGACGAGGACAGCGACAGCGGCTCGTCCCCCTGGCAGTCGAACGCTCGGGAGCCTCGCTCGGGGAAGGTGAACCTGTCCCGGAGCAGCGCCAGGGGGAAGTGCTCACAGGACAAAGAGAGAGAGGGTGAGAGCGGGGTAGCGATACTCCTCCTGGTGGGCGAATCGGGGTCACGCACCGGGATGCGGCTGGCCCGAGGCGATAGGTCCCGCGGGGAAGCAGGGATCGGAGAGGGCGGGGCGGCGTCCACGGTGTCCCCGCCCGTCTCTACCTGGTTGGGGGTCACGGAGGGGCCGCCGTCCGGGCAGCCCGAGTCGCTCTCTGCGTCCTTCTCAGCCGTTTTGACGGGTCCGCCGGAGTCCGCCGGAGGAGAGGAGGCGTCGGGGGGCAGGATTTCGGCGGGTGGCGGCTCTACGGCTACCGTCGAACATTCCTGCAATGGTTTCCTTTCACTCTTTTGAAGTTGGAGGGTCTACAGCGTGCAGAAAATTAAAAATCATACATTTAATATGAAGCTACAGCTACATGAACATTCAAAACCTCGGGAAAAGTTCATTTTAAAATAATTCTGGGGATTTTATTAAATCCTGATTCGTATTTTAGATCCCTGATTAATAATTGTTTCTTTTTTTTGATGGTGTGTAAGAACCTGCTCATGCGGACTGCGGTTCATATGAAGCAGCGTGGGTTGAATAGTGGGCAGCCTCCGGAGCCCGGTCAGCCCCGGCAGCCCCGGGAGTCCGGGAAGGCGGGGGAATGGCGGGCCGGTGTGGCACAGGACGGCGTGCAGCTCCCCGGGGCCACTCAGGCTACTCGCCCGGCAGGGCAGGGGGTCGGACCAGGTACGAGGCAAAGCCTGGGGGCTGGTGGAGCGTTCCTCCTCGTCGGGTTTGGAATGGACTGAGCCGCTTCCTCCCTCCATCTCCAGCAGAACCCACTCCTGGGAGTCTCCCTCCTGGGGCACCGGGCTGAGATTGACAGCGACGAACCCGCTGCTGGCCGCCCCCTCCTCGTCCTCCATGGAGCCCTGCTCGGCCCGGCAGACGGGCCGCTCCTGGGTCAGACCCGCTCGCTGCTTTCCTAAACTGAAACGAGGAATGAGATGAGCGTCGTGGAGTTTGCATGTTCTCCCCAGGGCTCTAAGTCCTTTACCAGTTTTCTAAAAAGCGCTCGAGCGTGGGTTTGGGTTCGGGGGTGAGGCGCTTCTCCACGTTCATGCTCTGGCTGTGGCGCATCCTCCTCAGCAGGGGCGCCACTCGGTCGATCAGTAAGGTTTCGGAGTGGACGCGCCTCGGGGAGCTCTGCACTGACCCACTGTTGGGACTCGGGTTGCCCTCTTTACTCCGCTCCTCCTCGCTGGCCACCTGCAGGAGGTCCAAAGTATGTAGGTGAGCCATCAAAGCACACCATCCGAATCCCTGGGTACATCCCATAACCTCGCCCCCCCCCCCCCACAGTGCTCATAATGCATTATTAATACTGTACTAATGAGTTATTAGGCAGGAGGTCATACATAATAGCTCGGGTATTTGAGGCTGAAGCGTCGGCGTTCTCGTCTGTACCTTTCTAATCTGGGGTTGCACATGGTTGCGGTGGCGCTCGCGGCTGCGCTCCATCTCCTCCCACACGTCGGGGCCCTGCGCCTGCTGCGGCGGGATCGGGGGACAGTTGTCCGCCTCGCTCAGCCGTTCGCCCTGAAGCACGTCCTCCGTGTTCTCCCGCTGCAGGTCGCCTGGGATGGCGGAGGCGTTGGCCATGCTGTGGGAGGGAACGACGCCGTTAGAACCCCGAACCAAGGTCAGAGGCAGACGGAGCTGCTGGTGGTGTAACGTACCCCATGTAGGCGGGCGTGAGTCGGGTCAGCTGCTGTGCCGTGGGAGCCAGCGCCGCCACCGTCAGGGAGTCTTCGGTGTCGCTCCTCTCCCAGTCGTACGCATCGTTCTCCATCACGTTGTGGGTCTTCATGCTGTTCTCGAACACGGACATCAGGAGCTGGAACACAGCGTGGACGGAACTCTGATCACAATCTTACAGAGGATAAGAGGAAGGCTTTATTTTTTGGAAGGAGGAGCGGTGAGGGTACCTGATAGTCAGGTTTAGTGTAATAGTCCAGGCCTGAGATGTGGTCCAGAAAGACACTGAACTCTGCCGGCAGGTGTTTGAGCATCAGGCGATGGTCGTAGGTCTCCTTCAGGTTCCCCACCTGCTCCTGAAACCAAAAACAACGAGACACAAGTGAACCAAGAGTGGAGCCAGTGACCACGGTGCCCTCATGAGCCGCACGGACGCTTTTCTTCCTGCAGTATCGAGCGTCGCCGTAGAGATGGTGACATCATGCTTTCCGTTGTAAAGCTGTCTGAGGGCGGTCTTTTACTTTACATATCATTAATATGTATATATATATATATATATATATATATATATATATACACACACACACACATCCACATCCATCCATTATCTTCCGCTTTATCCTCTATTAGGATCGTGGGGGGGTTCGCAATGTTTTTGGACTGTGGGAGGAAACCGGAGAACCCGGATGGAGACTCCACCCAGATGGGGATTCGAACCGGGAATCCCTAGTGCTGAGAGGAGAACATGCCAACCACTAAGCCACCGTATATATATATATATATATATATATATATATATATATATATATATACAGTGGGTTGCAAAAGTATTCATACCCCTTGAACTTTGCCATATTTTGTCACATTACAACCACAAACATAAATATATTTCACTGGAATTTAAAGTGAAAGACCAACACAAAGTGGTATACAATTGTGAAGTGGAATGAAAGTTATACATGAATCAACAATTTTTTTACAAATAAAAAACTGAAAAGTGCGATGTGCAAAATTATTCAGCCCCCTTTTCCCTGAGTGCAACCAATTGCATTCAGAAGTTGCCTGATGACTGCTAATGACTTAAAAGGGTCGACCTGTGTGTAATCTAATCTCAGTACAAATACA
>JAFMOD010000406.1:310677-320774 GCA_019802435.1 Corydoras maculifer | reverse complement strand
AAACTCAGTCAAACCAAATAATATAACAATAATACTGAATCTCGGCGGCACGGTGGCTTAGTGGTCAGCACGTTCGCCTCTCAGCGCTAGAGATTCCCGGTTCGAATCCCCATCTGGGTAAAGTTTCCATGTTCTCCCCGTGTCCGCGTGGGTTTCTTCCGGGTTCTCCCTTTTCCTCCCACAGTCCAAAAACATGGATCAAGTCAATTGAGTTCTCCAAATTGCCCCATATAGAGTGTGCCTGTGCCCAGCGATGGATTGGCGCCATGTCCTGGGTGTATCTGCCCAGCACCCAAAACATTCTCCCCTGGATGGGCATGGCGGACCCCCCCCCTGCGACCCTAATAGAGGATAAAGTGGAAGATAATGAATGAATACTGAATCTCATTTCACAACACTCATAATTAACTTTACCACTCATTAAGGACTAGGACTCAATTTTTAATGATGTCAGTGAAAAATTATGGAAAGGTTGTCATTAGCTGACGTATGACTATAGATTTGTAATATGAATATATTGGGATAATCTATTTTTAAATTAGTTAATAGCACGATGGCACGGTGGCTTAGTGGTTAGCACGTTCGCCTCTCAGCGCTAGGCATTCCCGGTTCGAAACCCATCTGGGTGGAGTTTCCATGTTCTCCCCGTGTCTGCGTGGGTTTCCTCCGGGTTCTCCGGTTTCCTCCCACAGTCCAAAAACATGGAACAAGTTAATTGAATTCTCAAAATTTCCCCATATAGAGTGTGTCTGTGTGAGTGAGTGTGTGCCCAGCGACGGATTGGCGCCCTGTCCTGGGTCTATCTGCCCAGCGCCCGAGACGTTCTCCCCTGGATGGACATGGGGAACCCCACCGCGACCCTAATAGAGGATAAAGCGGAAGATAATTAATGAATGAATGAATGAATGAATGAATAATAGCACGATAATAGTCATGTCTTTAAATGTGGTTGTAAGTAATTTGCTACTTTCGCCACAAGATGAGGCAAATTAACCCAAATTCTTAAAGAAGGGCAAGAAATGCATTAAAAATATTTAATTCGTTACCTTTTTCCCAACTATGGACTTTACTTTGTGCAGTGGAACAAGAAAGGGTCTTCCCCAAAACTGTTTCCACAAAACTGGAAGCATGCATTTGTCCAAAATACAGGACAAGCTGCTCAATTTTATTATTTTTTTACGTCAAAACAAAATGCTTAATATTTATTAGAGCCGATGTTTCAGGACGAGCGTTTGTTAAATGTAAATGCATTTTCAGGAGCCGAATCCAAAGCCCTCAGTGAGCCGAAAGATAAGGGAATTCAGAAACACTGACCGGTGATGATGTCGCTGGTCTTGTGTGAATCGTCTCTGCTGCCGCTCAAAAAATCGGCCAGACCCACCACCACCAGGCCCAGGATGGTGATGAAAATGCCCGCCCACTGACTCACCAGCAGCCGGCGCTGCAGGAAGGCGACCGACAGCAAACCAGTGAAGATGATCACGGCTCCCCGCAACATCTGGAAACTGGAGGCACTGGTCATGCTCAGCGCTAGATACAGGAAGTGAGATCAACCGAAAGAGGGAACAGAAAATCGGGAGCCCCGTTAGAAACAGGACAGCAATTTAAAGGTCAGAGAAAAATAAGACGGAAGCCAGGCAAGTCCTAAATACTGACGACAGGGCCGTACAATATCATACAGATTACGTGATGGAGGGTGAGGCAGGAGGAGTTTCTTACCTACATACATGATGGAGGTTCCCAACATGTCACACAGAGCAGGAGGAAGGAACAGCAGGGGGTTGAAGCTCCCGCCCGCCTCTATGGCGGCCTCCGGCCGGCGTCGGCCATAGCACAGGAGGAGGTGGAACACAAAAAGGCAACTCAGTTCTCCCAAAAACATGCACACGGCCTGGAGACACCGCAGAACAAAGAGAACGTCACTCGTGAAGGAGTCAGCAAGACGGAGCAGAACCTCAAAGTCAGGAGTCCACATAATGAATTAGAGAGGGTGAGGAATGAGGATTATTAATTAGTACAGGTCAGGCTTAGTGGTTAGCATGTTCTCCTCTTAGCACTAGGGATTCCCGGATTCTCGAATCCCTATTTGGGTGGAGTTTCCATGTTCTCCCCGTGCCCGCGTGGGTCTCCTCCGGGTTCTCCGGTTTCCTCCCACAGTCCAAAAACATGGATCAAGTCAATTGAGTTCTCCAAATTGCCCCATATAGAGTGTGTTTGTGTGAGTGAACCCCCCCGTGACCCTAATAGAGGATAAAGCGAAAGATAATGGATGGATGGATGGAATTAGTACAGGTCATAAATTACAGTGGAGGAAATAAGTATTTGACCCCCCACTGACTTTAAAAGTTTTAATACAAAAAAATTAATGAAACGAAAATCTATGGAGAGAGCTAAAGCTTCGCGTTTCCAAATGCAACCTTAAAAACCTTCAGGATTTGGAGGGTTGTGCCAAAATGACTCCTGAAGTGTGCAAACCTTATAAAAATATAAGAAACGTCTGACTGCTGTGCTTGCCAACAACGGTTTTGCCACCAAGTATTAAATGATGTTTTATTAGGGGATCAAATACTTATTTCCCTCAATGAAATGCAAATTATTTTTTATTTCTCATTTCATGTAATTTTCTGTGTTTTTCTTTGTATGTGGCACTGTTAAAATAAAGCTGGCATGAACTTATGAGACGTTTCATTCATTTTTTTTGTATTAAAACTTTTAAAGGCAATGGGGGGGGGGCAGCACGGTGGCTTAGTGGTTAGTATGTTCTCCTCTCAGCACTAGGGATTCCCGGTTCTAATCTCCATCTGGGTGGAGTTTCCATGTCCTCCCCGTGTCCGCGTGGGTTTCCTCCGGGTTCTCCGGTTTCCTCCCACAGTCCAAAAATATGGATCAAATCAATTGAGTTCTCCAAATTGCCCCATTTAGAGTGTGTGTGTGTGTGTGTGAGAGAGTGTGTGCCCAGCGATGGATTGGCATCCTGTCCTAGGTGTATCTGCCCAGCTGGATTGGCATGAGGAACCCCCCTGGGACCCTAATAGAGGATAAAGCGGAAGATAATGGATGAATGAATGAAGTCAGTGGGGGATCAAATACTTATTTCCTTCACTGTATAATGATAGTTGTGTTACTGTGTAAGAATCATGGGTCGTTTGGAAACATGTTTTCGTGCACAATTTGCACCCGTTACTGCTGCTTCAGCCCAGAAACAGAATGTTCAACCGAAAAAGTGGAACCGAAAGCAAAAGGTTGACGTCGCCGAGACGATCTGAAACATCCACAGCGTCAGCACTCCAGACCTGATCACATGACCTTCAACAGAGAAGAACATACGAAGGACAAACCTACCTGTAGGAACGGATGAGAGAATGTGTGAACGGGATCGCCATGGCAACCAGGAGCAGAAAACAGGTCGGCCCATCTGAAAGCAGACGAATAGATTAATTACCCCAAAAATCAGTGCAGCTATTGGAAGTGAAATATCGGTCAGTCTATGAACGTCTGTGCACGTCGACATCACGACCTTTAACAATCCGCAGGCTCTGGATCTATTAGTGATCGTTATTGATCTATGGAATCAATAAGCTATGGAAGTATTGAGCAGCGTCATTGTCCTCTGAATGCCTCAGGATCAGGTTAATAAGTGACCCGCCTCATGACACCGTCTTATCGCCCCTCGAAAGACAGCAGGGGAGTTTGAAACACATGACTGCACACTGAAGTTCGTCCTTAATCCTGCAGCACAGAGAGACCACAGATTTCATCTGGACTTTAAATGATTTGGGTCAGCTTGGTGTGAGGAACCTGACTGGTTCACAGATATCTGACCTCCACTCCATCCAACACCTTAGGAATGAACTAGAGTGGAGACAGCAAGTGTGTGTTGGGGTGTTCGAACCCTGCATCCACCTTGTGCCTGTAGAATCAGAGGCAGTAGATCATCTGTTGCTGCACAGTGTGTTCTCCATCCTCTGATCCTCCATCAGTCCTCACAGACCCCCACACTGCTGACAGGACGAAGGTGGAGGGAGAGTTTTAAATGGATTTAGGAGGGTTATTGACCACCAAAGAACATACCAAAGGGGACTAACAAAGTACATAAAGGAGCAGATAGACTACAGAATGTCAAGATGATCTTTATAATGGAATGTGAATTGAATTGTTTTATAGATTTTAATTTTAATTTTTGTTACAACTCGTTGGACTGAAACTGTAGCTTGACCCAAATGATGCATGTTACAAAGACATCTCCCTCCATTTAAATGAGCTTGATGTTTTTCTGTAAAGATGCCTTTTTTTTAATTAATAAAATCAGTTTGAATTAGAATTCAAATTTCTAATTCATCAAATATTTTTAATTCTATTGAATTAGAGATCTGTCCCTTCATCTAACATTGGTGTCCAACCTCATGAACGGTCCTTCACTCGTAGAAAGCCTTCCCAAAATTATAAGCAGTTAGAGCTGTGGAACATGTTCTAAAGGAGGAACTCTAACAGCCTGCACAAGAGTCCCAACTGAAATCTCTCTCAGATCCGCGTCCCGGTTCTTAGACGCTCAGCCATTCAGCAAAACCAGGGAGTTCGGACCACGTTAGGACACGGAACGCTGAAGGTCAACCACCTAGAACGTACTCTGATGGATTAAATAAACATGTGCTGTAGATGTGCATGTGCAGGAGGGAGGTGAAGTGCATCACGGCGTTGTTTCGACTCGTGTCTGGCGGCTCCGTTCAGTCCGGCTGCCACCTGAAAGCTGAACGGTCTCAAACCGCAACGAGGTTCTCAGGGCGTCACGGTGTTTCACTCTTCACCTCCCTCACGGCGTTCCCCTTCACTCAGCCGTACTCTTTCGGCTCCCGTTACAGCGTTCAGCGTATACAAAAATATTAAATGGCTCCTCGCCGTCCATCAGTGCCGCAGCCTCAGGAAGTCAGCGCACCTTGAGAATGGCATCATGTTTCCAAAACGTTACCGCCTCTGATATGACGCCCAGAGAGGAGATCAGACAGGAAATCCATCCATCCATTATCTTCCGCTTTATCCTATATTGGGGGGGGGAGGGGGTTCCCCATGCCCATCCAGGGGAGAATGTTTCGGGCGCTGGGCAGACACACCCAGGACAGGGGGGGCAATCTATCGCTGGACACACACTCACTCACACACACACACTCTATATTAGGCAATTTGGAGAACTCAACTGACCTTGATCCATGTTTTTGGACTGTGGGAAGAAACCGGAGAACCCAGAGGAAACCCACACAGACACGGGGGGGGGGGACATGGAAACTCCACCCAGATGGGGATTCAAACCAGTAGTCCCTAGCGCTGAGAGGAGAACATGCCAACCACTAAGCCACCGTGCCACACGTGAAACAGGAAATGTGTCATTAATAAAAAAAATTCAGTCGTGTGTGTAACACTGACCACAGAGTCATGTGTGTGTAACCCTGACCACAGAGTCATGTGTGTGTGTAACTCTGACCGCTCATCTCCAGCAAAAATGACTGTGCTGAATTGGCACATCTCTCAAACCTATTAATAAAATCTCAAACCGATTTTATTAATTAAAAAACGGCATCTTTACACAAAAACACTGAGCTGATTTAAATGGAGGGAAGTGTGTATGTAACGTGCAGATTTAAATCACCGAGCGACGGACTCTGAGATGTAAAACAATGCGATTCAGACATCATTCGGGTCAAACCACGGTGTCAGTCCAACGTTTTGCATGCTGAGTTGTAGCACAAATTAAAATTATAATCTATAAAAAAAAAAAAAAATGCAATTTACATTCCATTATAAAGATCATCTCGACATTCTGTAGTCTATCTGCTCCTCTATGTACTTTGTTAGTCCCCTTTGGTATGTTCTCTGGTGATTAATAATCCTGCTAAATCCATTTAAAACTGTCTCCACCTTCATCCTGTCAGCAGTGTGGAGGTCTGTGATGACTGATGGAGGATCATTAACACACCCTAACACACACCCCAACACACACCCCAACACACCCTGCACTCTGGGGGTCGGGTGAACTACAGACGGACTACAGTCTGTACATGTGGAACTACAAAACGCCTCGGAGTTGTGACGTCACAATGTAACCACAGCATACAATCTGCAGAAGTGAACGTTTAAATATGGAGTATAATTAGATGTTTTCCTTGCAGGAGAGGACTAGTTAAACCAGTTTAACAATAGACTAGTTAGTTAACCAGCAGCATTAGAAAACAGACAGACAGGTTTATCTGTGAACACTTACTTTGCGGACAGCGTGTTAATGGAGCCGGTACCGAGCATTAAACCCGCCAGGAACAGTTGGTACTTGGTCCAGGCCATGACGGAACCCGCCGGCGGAGCTGAAACTAAAGCTGGATCTAAAGCTGGAACTAAAGCTGGAACTAAAGTGAGCCGCGCGCCCCGCCGCCGCCGTTTCTTTATTGACGCCGTCACCGCGCCACGTCACGTGACCCGGCGGTCAGCTGACCGTCAGCAGCTTTTAAAGTGCAACGAATGTGCGCGTGAGTTACAACCGAAGTGCAACCAATAGCATACTGTATTCATTAAAATCATTTAAATGTAATTAAACTAAGTATTTAATGACGTGCTTGTTGAAAACGAAAGTGTAATTGTGCCTTAAAGTGTAACATCAGAGAAGTTAGGATGAAGGACACTATCACAGGTCCACTGGCCTTTACTTTCACTTAAACTAATCTCTGATTACATCGAACAAACCCTCCAGTTTTTCTCTTTGAAGTTTACTGTAATCTCTTCAGCAGAATGGTTTGAAGTCACTGTCCTGCCGGAGGCTCTACCCACATCTCATCATCATCATCCAGGTGATAAGAGGGACATCCTGATACCTGCTTTCATTTATCTTTCCTTTTCAGCAGTAGCATTATAATAATCACATCACGATACATTCATTCATTCATTATCTTCCGCTTTATCCTATATTAGGGTCGCGGTGGGGTTCCCCATGCCCATCCAGGGGAGAACGTTTTGGGCGCTGGACAGGGCGCCAATCTATCGCTGGACACACACTCACTCACACAGACACGCACGTATACACACTCTATATGGGGCAATTTGGAGAACTCAATTGACTTGATCCATGTTTTTGGACTATGGGAGGAAACCGGAGAACCCGGTGGAAACCCACACGGACACAGGGAGAACATGGAAACTCCACCCAGATGGGGATTCGAACTGGGAATCCTTAGTGCTGAGAGGCGAACATGCCAAACCACTAAGCCACCATGCCGCCCTTATACATGTAGTGTGTGTTATTGTTGCAGAATCCCTGGAATCTCTGGTCAAGTTCGTACAGTACACATAAATTTGGTTTAGAAGGACCTAGCCCATATGTCCCAAGTCCATCTGTATCCAACATTATTTGGATGAACTACAATAGAGATTTATTTAAAATCAGTGTCTGGCCTCACAAATGCAAAATACATAAGCAAAAAAACACTGACACTAAAATATCTTGTTGAAAGGCTTTCTAGAGGAGTTTGAAATTTGATTGCAGAAGATTTAACGTTAAAATAACAATAAAACTAAATGAATTAAAGTTGTGACACTATATTCACCACCAGGTAATGAAAATGTAAGTCAGTGAGCAACATTAAACTTGGATGAGTTACAGCAGAGCTGCTGATGGTCCTGTACAGTGCAGAATAAAGTACACAACAGCATCTGTGTATTGAAAAAGAGGCAGACTGAAGGTAAACATGAAAGATAACAGCAGCACTCAGATCAGGTCAGAGGCTGGAGGGCGTCCCCTGGCGGCGTGATAAAAAAGTTGTCAACTAATACTCGTTATTTAATATTTCATTGAAATACCTTTTGGTACTGCATGTAAAAATATCTGACTGATTTTCTATGAAACTTTAAATGGATGAGAAACACCCTGTTATCATAAACACAGGGGTAAATTACTGCCCATGCTCAAACAGCTGAGATAGCAGTTCTGATCAGTTGTCTATAAATTTGTTATGTAAAGTCTATAAAGAAAGCCTGGAATCATCCGACATGTCTGTACATGTTTAGAAATAAAGATATAGAGGCTCAATATTTGTTGTAAAATTAAGAAGCCAGCCGTGTGTCTCTGCAGTATAGTGAGCAGTATAATGTAGATAGCTCTTTAATGTTCTTCATAAATAATTAATTTCCAGGGATCCGGTCACAGTTTAGACTCCGAGTCTTTCTTGGCCTTCAGTTTAGTCTCTTGTGTACTGATATCGCAGTAAGTTGTACTCACAAAGCACACAAGGTCATTCAAGTTCCAGATTACTTTATTATACTGTGTTAATTCATGTAAACTTCTTTATGGGGAGCTGACCTGAGCAAGTGTGTTCTTTCTTAATACCATCGCTGAACTAAATAAGGAGAACTGCACTCTTTTATATGCTGTGATTTTTTCTGCAGACATGATGATCACCGGATGACAGGCTTTGTAATTGCATCATCATGAATAAGTGATTCGTACAATCAAAACATTTCCAAAAATTTCCAAAACATTGGACAGTAATATGCAACCCCTCCCTAGTATCACACTAAGCTATATAAACCAAAACAAACTTGCACAAAGCAAAAGTCTTGGTGGAATGTGGAAAACCTGACTTGACACTTTTGGGTTGAATTGGAATGGAGATTCTGAGCTTGGCCTAATCGCTCCAAACCAAACTAAAAATAATTGTGCATCATTGATGGTGCAGTACCCATGCAGCTGCTTAATCAGATACCAAACTATACCATATGTGCAATATTTGTTTATATAACATATATATTTATATTATTCATTCATTATCTCCCGCTTATCCTCTATTAGGGTCGCGGTGGGGTTCCCCATGCCCATCCAGGGGAGAACGTCTCGGGCGCTGGGCAGATAGACCCAGGACAGGGCGCCAATCCATCGCTGTATATTTATATTACATAACTGAAAATTAGAAAATTAGAATTTATCGTGTGTATATTGATTTCTAATTCTATTTAATATTGTCCTAGTTTTTTTATTTCTTTCTAATGACTAAATATCTTTTTCACCTTTCTTCTAATAAATCTGCTGCTGAGAACGTGACTTTCCCCCCCATCTATCTTATCTAATCCAATCCGACATTCATTTCTAACCTCTGTCATAAAGTTCTAAACTGTTTTGAACGACCATGGTTTATCGTTTCACTCAAATTACGACTTACATTTTCAGTTTCACTTTCACCTCCATAATTAGCACAACGAGTAATTGGCAAAAAAAGACACTACCACTACCACTCATGGCTGGATTCGACTGACTCGTTCAGAAGAATCGACTCCTGGGCGAGTCAGTCGTCACTGGCGTGAACTGCGCTCGAGCTCCGTGTGTCAGTAGTTTCGCGGAAGGCGCTTTGATCTCGTAACTTTCAGCTCGTGCAGTCCCGGTTCGGGGCCTCGGCCGCGGGTTTTGACGTCCGTCCCGCAGAGGGCCGCGACGCGCTGTGCCATGCCGTCGGATACGGCGGAATGCGGGACTTGACGCAACTTTTTTTCCGGCGGTTGTTGCAGCGACTTCCTCCAACGGGCGGCCCGGATCAGCCGCGTCCTGCGTCCCGCGTCCCGCGTCCTGCGTGCACGCCGGGAGTCGGACCCGAACCTGCCCCCCGTGCAGACGCGTCACCCGCAAGCCAGCAGCGTGGAATCCACGGGGAGAGAGCCGCGAGGCCGAACGGGGTGAGGCGACCCACGCGTGTGCGTGTGCGCGTTTGCACACGGTTGGCTTTTTGACGGGTAGACTCCGCGCTTCCGTGACGCGCTTTCACCCCCCCCCCGGCGCGTGTTTTACGAAGTGCGCAGGTTCCACGCAGTTCCACGCAGGCCCGAGTCTGCACCGCCTGCGCGCATTGCGCAACCAGACGCTTCTGCAAAAAGAAGTTGCACTGATTCCGATTTGGACATTGAGTCCTACAGTCAGCTAGAAAAGTGGCCGGGGGGAGGGGGGGGTTTGTTGTTGTTGTTGTTGTGTGGTGGTGGTGGTGGTGGTGGTGCAGGGGGGGGTGAAAGAGGTGTAAAAAGTACGTACTTTTTTAATTCCGCAATGCTCGTCCTCGCTGTTCTTTCCATATTCCCCC
>JAFMOD010000406.1:257555-303463 GCA_019802435.1 Corydoras maculifer | reverse complement strand
AGGAGCCTCCTGCGCTCAAGTGAGTAACTTGCCCCAAATTTAAAAATCTAAGATCTTATTGGGCTGTGCATCAAATACAGGAGAGTAAGTGTCATCTAATTAGGATCATCGTTATGCTATAAATATATAGTATTAAGAAAAACGATATGTTAAAAAATAATAATAATAATACTGTAATTATGATTATATAAGAAATTTAGTTATGTACAGCAACGACCATCTACATGATGACAAGCTGAGATCAATGAGAGTAGACATGCCTAATAAAATTATGACTGATGATGATGACAATTAAAATCCAGACAACTTTTGCTTTTAAATATGTAAATCTTTTCTCTCAGGTAGTTCAGAAGTCACGCCACCGATGCCACCTCTGATCGGAGAAGCCACTCCAGTCAGCTTAGAGCCGTGAGTATCTCGGGTTTAGATGATCCGTATGTTCTTATAGAACTTTACATTTTAGATCTATGATGTTTTATGTTGTGTATTTGCTTGAGTTGAGAGTCACAGGGACTGCAGTGGATCTCCAGCTGATTTAATCAGCTCGTGTTGCTGTTTTAATGACCGTAGGTTTGATCATTAGATAATTAGATGTCAAAGTCATGCCGGGATAGGACCTCAGCACCATGGAATAGCATTGAGATAATTAGAACAGAGATTGTCAGCATAATTCCCACCAAAATGTGTCAGAAAGCATTCTCAGAGGAGCAGAAGCTGTTGTGGGATGTCATTTAAAGTTATGAAGGTTACCCTATACTTTTGTCTTTATAGTGTAATACGTGCATCACGGATGAGTTAATGAGTGAACCGTGTTTTTAAAGACTCGACTCTTTGAACTGAGCTTCTGTTAGTGAATCAGTTTATTTAAAAGAGTCGAAATTCAATGCACACTACCGCCACCTGCTGGCAGTGAAATCTTTTTTCCGTCAGAGTGAATGCATCGTAACTTTTGTCGTGTGTTCGAAGCTAAAGTGCTTGTTCTTTCGAATACAAAGCTATTGTACTTAAACATTTCATCGGTTTAGGGAAGGCCCTGATTTATACACTCATACACTTACACCTAAACTGAGCAGCCTGAGTTTTGAATTTTGTTGTTAATTTATGCGTTTTTTATATTTCTTCACATTCAGACGAATAAACATCGGCATACTTCATCAAGCAGAGATCCCGGAGCTCCGTGACCGGGCCCTTTCCCAGCAGGACGAGCACAAAGCCACTCTGGTTTGGGTTGCTCCTCCGAAATCTTCAGGCGTTCAGGAAGAAACGGGTAACGTGACGCTTGCAGTTTGTTTTATTTTTTTTTATTGACAACGAAGTGAGATAACGTGGCTTTCTGACATCCGTGACCCTGCAGTGGATTATCTCATGAACCTGGCCTGCTCCAGCGTTCTGTATGGAGGGGGAACCAATGTGGAGCTCATGCACCACTGCCTTCACGAGAACAGAGGGGATGTTCTGGTGAGTGACGTGGATTTATTTTATTCTGGGTTGTTAGTCTGACAGGAATATAATATTATAAAATAAATATGATGATAATTCAGCTGCAGAATAGTTATTTTTTTCTTCAGATATACATTAATAATGACATGTCTCCTTACGTTAATGCGTTCGGGTTCTGTGGTGATCTTAAGAACCTGATATAATTCCTTGTACGTTTATCTCCCATACATGACAGGATCCTCTGAATGATGTCGTGATTTAATAGTATTAATACTCAGATAATCACTCTGTACAGGATTTAATACGTCATTTCTTTTTATAGAAAACGTTGGACGTCCTGTTGACGAAAAACCCCATTTTTCCAAAGGACCACCCTCTCTCCACCTATCATTATGCAGGTGAGACCCTCGGACCTCAGACTAACTCTTTATTCCAGACCTGTGAGTCTATGAATCAACGCGAATGCTTTATCAACAAATATAATTTGATGTAAGCGATCACAACTGTGATAAAACGTTCTTCCACATCAGACTCACATAACCGTGTGTTTATCGATCTGCCTGGAGCAGACCGGGGCCTTCCCCAATCTGTTCCTGCTGCATTTGAAAGCATACAGTTGTTTAAGATGTAATAATGGTGCTGAATCAGCAGTGTGTCCCGATATGCCACGTACATTTTAGAAAGTGTGTGCTGTATTTTGTGGCGTCAGGCTCGGACTGCTGGAGCGTGGATGAGAAGCGCTACTTTAACAAGGGCATCTCAGCGTACAGAAAGGACTTCTACTTGGTGCAGAAAGTGGTACGGAAATATCTGTTCCATATTTGAACGGCATGCCCGTTGGGTTTCCGTTCCTGTTTCATGTGTCTGCTCATCGTGGTTCAGGTGCAGAGCAAAACGCTGGCGCAGTGTGTGGAGTTCTACTACACCTACAAGAAACAAGTCAAGGTGGGGCGCAGTGGGACCCTTCTGTATGGACCCTCAAATTCAGAAGACAGGGCCCCTGAGGTAGGGTACTATTTTTTTTTTTTTTGGTGTGCTCAGATGTTCGAAGCTGACGCCCTGAGATGATAAGCATCTGTCAATCAACGCTCAGGGTCAGGTGTCCACATACTAATGTCCATTGGAATCAAAAGTTGTTTCCTTTACAGCTGCACGCCACGCAGATTAAACAAGAGCAGCCTGAAGATGGAGAAGAGATCAAAGAGGAGGATAAAGGTTCTGAAAACATCAAAGGTGTGACTCAGTCTCTTCAGGTCAGTGTGAGTGTAAGTTCCATCGCTCGTCCTCCACACGTTTTACAGGACGTCAGCAGGTTCCTCGGTTCCTTCAGCGTTACAGAACGGGCTTCTGTATGAAGATCAGATGGATCTCAAAACGGTGGTTTGTTTCTCATGCAGGAGGGGAACGTGTTGGTGCTAAATAACCCGGCCATCGGCGCTTTAGAGGAACCAATTACAGTCCAGCGGGAGACGCAGACTCCGCCTTTTGTCACACCCAAACCCCGCCCCGAGAGTGCCGCCAGGAGAAGTGTTCCTGCAGGTTCCTCAAAGAGTCAGGGAGAACCGGAGGGTGTATTCCCATGCAAGAAGTGCAATAGGTAGGTTTGTGTGTGTGTATATGTATATATGTGTGTGTGTGTGTGTATATATATATATATATATATATATATATATATATATATATATATATATATATATATATATATATATATATATATGTGTTTGTGTGTGTGTATGTATGTATGTATATATATATATATATATATATATATATATATTTTTTTTTTTTTTTTTTTTTTTTTTTTTTTTTTTTTTTTTTTTTTTTTGTGTAAACATCTGAGGTTTTTCCTCGCAGGGTGTTCTATAAAGTTAAGAGCCGCAGCGCTCACATGAAGAGCCACGCGGAGCAGGAGAAGAAGGCGGCGGCACAGCGTCAGAGGGAGGAGGAGGAGCGCCGGGCGATGTGGGCCCGGATGGAGGCGGCGCGAGAGGAACAGGGAGGTGACTCCGTGTCTGGGGTGAACATGCGAGATGAAGTCTGGTGATCAGAACTTTCTTAATCTGGATTTTATTAAAATCCGATGAATCGCTTTATATGGAAACCTCAGAAACGGAACGGGGATGGGAATGTTCGTACTCTCTCGTACGACGCTATACAAACTATATGCAAAACAAAAAACAAACCCACCCCAGATGCAAAAAAAAAAAAATTATTTCTACATTAATTTAGATTTTATTTAATTTAACATCGTGTTTAAAGAAGTGAAGAGGGTTACCGCAGATGAGTTTACAGTTATAATGTCATAATATATCACGTCCCTTATTCTCACTTCTCCCTCCATCCGGCTCACGGTGTCACTCTGACAGCCGAGCTCAGCGGTGTTCCAATGAGAACCTGCCGACTCTGCAAATCAGAGGCTGTCGCTCGGCCTGTCCGCTAACCGAGCGCCCTGTGAGGGGGGGGGCACTGAGCAATGATGGACTCCTCTTTTAAAAACTCTTTTATTTTTTTTGTTTCTAATGTGTTTATTCAGATCAAAATTAATCAGGGCACTTCTACAACCCCCACCCCTCATCTCAGGGACAGGGACTGAAATAACGTTATGTTAACGTTAACGTTAACCCTAACGTTTATGAACAATCAAAGCTTCACTTGCAGAAATTCCCATCATGCCCGAAGGTTGAGAGGTTATATCCCTGCATCAGTCAATACCATGACGTGATCCAGACCTACAGTCACACTGAATGTAAGCCATACCTGGACCTCGGGTTTGAGGTGCTGTGTAATTGTTCTTATAAACCGCGGCTTGAATATAATCCAATTTTATAGCTTTTTGTAACGATTTTGAACTTTTCTATGAAATTCAACGCTCTCTTGATGTTAGAATGCAGGTAAATCGTAAAATCGCGGTGCCTCCTGAACCCAAGCTGCTCGGCTGGGGTACCGCGTCGTGAGGGCTGAGCGACACGGCACTAAAATCAAAATCAAGCTCTTTGTACTACTGTATCATCACGCCGAGGACACACTATCATTTAGACCTTCATTTCATATTCTGTACGGGGCGTTTTCAACAGGATGTGCTGTTTTTGTGTGAACTATAAATTGGATCTGAAACTTTAAGGACTGCGTGTTTTCATACCGAGTTAAATGCACCGGCCGTACAGATGGACTTTGTAGTTCTGCAATGACCAAGTATAGTTTTCCTACAGACTACTGTCTTCAATATAAATAATATTTATTGCATTAAAAAGAAAACATTACATAGAATTTGATCTGAATACAATTCCTTAAGAATACAATGAAATATAAAATATTCTCATTACTATAAACATCTGTGTTCATGAACATGGCTGCAGTGTTGCATCAAATACAGATGTTTTCATTTATATTATTATTTATCGTGACGTTCGAACCTCAGAGCATATTAATTTTATTATAAGTGCAGTGTTCCAGCGGATCAGACCGATGGTTCCCCTCCAAAATGATCACGCTCCCACTTTATGAGGACAGACTCTTAAACTGAACAGATTTCCTAAAGATTCCATGAAGGATGACGATGTGAGTGATGAAGATCAAACGAGCGCCACGAGGATCATGAAGACCAAAAGACAGAGGGACGTCTGGATTCTGCCGGCGTGTCCGGGTTGATCCGTATTCACTGAGAACAGAGATGATCAATTAGATGTTTCACAACATACATCGTATTCTCCACGTTAGGACATTCTGATGGACAACCTGCCGTTCTGCATTCAACCTCTGTTTATGAGGGACAGCAGGAGTGTGAGGACAAACATTCATCCATCCATTATCTTCCGCTTTATCCTCTATTAGGGTCGCAGGGGGGTTCCCCATGTCCATCCAGGGGAGAACGTTTTGGGAGGATACACCCAGGACAGGGGGGCAATCTATCACTGTACACACACTCACATACACTTTATATGAGGCAATTTGGAGAACTCAAATTGACTTGATCCATGTTTTTGGACTGTGGGAGGAAACCGGAGAACCCCAAGAAAACCCAGGGGGAGGACATGGAAACTCCACCCAGATTGGGATTTGAACCGGGAACCCCCAGCACTGAGAGGAGAACATGCCAACCACTAAGCCACCGTCCCACCCTTCACTTTAACATATAAATAATTGAAGTTACACCTCAGATTGTTTATTTAAATCTGATGAGAAGATCAGATGTCTGCATACTTAAAAACCAACGCTGCATAACACATTCAGAAGACTCAGATCTCACCGCTGAGCATGGCCGCAGTGTCACTGAGGCTGCCGTTGTTGGGGGCCGGGGCCACGCCCAGCAGCTTGCACATCAGCGGGTAGATGCTCACGCTGTCGAATGGCTCAGCCAGAAAATTCTTCTTGAAGTCGGGTCCGAAAGCTCGGAAGATCATCTTCATGTCCATTTCCTCGTTATTGAAACCGTGGTCTCCTTTGTTCACATAAAAAATCACCCTCTGCAAAACAAAGCCCAGATCTAATCACAGAACCCCGCTTCAGGTTCAACCACAAAGTGAGGTGCCCTCACCGAGTTCAGGTTGAAGCCCAGGTCTCCGACGAGGACAATGTCCTGGATCCTGCTGTTCTTCGCGATGTGAAAGTTTTCGGGGATCTCCTCTTTCTTGTAGACTTTCAGATGTGGATGGGCATCCTTCAGAGCGTCGTAAACCTCCTGCTGCTTACCATTCTTCGGCCGGATCATCCCAAACCCGCCGTAGTCCAGGATGTCAAAATGAGACAGGTTGAAGAAGTTGAGGTAATTGGACAGTTTGATTTCCTGCACGGCTGGCTTCTTCTTGATCGTGGTCATGCCGTGGTCAGAGGTGATGATGACGTTCAGCCGGTCGGCCAGCTGGTGCTTCTGGATCGACTCGTGCAGATAGCCGATCACGCGGTCGATCTGCTCGATCACCTTCCTTCGCTCCTTGGTCTCCGGTCCCACGCGGTGGCCCACGTTGTCCGGCTCGCCATAATAAAGTGTGATGAAGTCGAAGTTCTCTTCGGTGTACCATCTCATGACTCTGTCAATTTTCTCGCGCCACTCCGTTTCATTGTCTTTGGGGTGATTCAGCGGTTCCAGCAGCGCTCTGTTCACCGCCTGCCTGCTGTAATTCACCCCACCGCCTGGGTAAAAATACGATGCCGTCTTCAGGCCCTGTTTATTCAAACGAGAGTCCATGAGCGTCCAGAAGAAACACTAAAACGGCAATAGTTATGTAAATAAATACACTATATGGACAAACGTATTGGGACATGGGTGGCACGGTGGCTTAGTGGTTTAGCATGTTCTCCTCTCAGCACTAGGGATTCCCAGTTTGAATCCCCATCTGGGTGGAGTTTCCACGTTCTCCTGGTGTCGGCGTGGGTTTACTCCGGGTTCTCCGGTTTCCTCCCACAGTCCAAAAACATGGATCAAGGTCAACTGAGTTCCCAAATTGCCCCATATAGAGTGTGTGTGCGTGAGTGAGTGTGTGCCCAGTGATAGATTGGTGTCCTGTCCTGGGTGTATCTGCCCAGCGCCCGAAACATCCTGGATGTGCATGGGGAACACCCCCCCTCCCCCCCCGTGACCCTAATATATAGGATAAAGTGGAAGATAATGGATGGATGGATGGTATTGGGACATCCACAGGTTTTATAACCTCCAGTTTCATGTTGGTTGTCTCTTTTACAGACACAACGTCAGGATTCTATACCTATACCTCCTGTGGGAATAGTACTAAAGGAAACACCCCACACTGCCCCAATGTTTGTCCAGATAAGTCTCTCCTCAGAAACCCCTCACACCTGATTCTGGGCTGTTATCCACAAAGGTAGAGCCCCGTTGTCCCACCACTCTGACCGTGACAGTGTCGACTTGTGCGTTAATTTTAGCAGCGTTGTGGAGTTGAACATCATGTTGTGGACGACGCCGTGATCCTCGATCCATCGTCCTGTACGATGCAAAAAAACAAAAAACACAGTTTCTGGTGAAGACAGTTTGGAGGTCACGTGTTTGTCTGATGCTTCACATGATGTCCGTATCACTGATTTGAGCAGCACACAACCTTGAACTTGCACTTTGTAGATAAACTTTATATGGAATTACGGCTACCAGACGCTATCTATAAGCCACTGATAGCATCTGTACATTGCTCTGACCATGAAGGGTTTTTATGAGGTTCTAATGGACTGTTAGATTTGTTTATCGTGAGGATTAACAAACATGAGGAGAATATGCAAATTCCAAATAGGAGGAATCATGTCTTGACAGCCTGGGAATTGAACCCAGGACCTTCCTGTTGTGAGGCAGGATTGCTAACCCCTTAGCCACCAGTCAGTGATATTAAAACAGAAGTGGAACTTAATGATGAAGACGTGCTGAGTTTGAAGGCTGTAATGACTTAAAAAATGTTAAGTTTTTTTCTGTGTTGACAGCTTATCTGTGAGTTCTCAAGGCCATGCAAAAGAAATTTGATTAGATATAAGATTTCCAAACATGAGTTTATAGCTTAATTAATACAAATCTTCCTATCAAACCACAAATGATATCAGTGTTAATACGGATACATCACAAGGTTCTGTGTTATTGCTTTAGGTTATCGTCAGGTTTATTATCCGTCCATCCATTATCTTCTGCTTTATCCTCTATTAGGGTCGCGGGGGGGTTCCCCATGCCCATCCAGGGGAGAACGTTTCGGGCTCTGGGCAGATACACCTAGGACAGGGCACCAATCTATCACTGGGCACACACTCACTCACACACACACTCTATATGGGGCAATTTGGAGAACTCAATTGACTTGATCCATGTTTTTGGACTGTGGGAGGAAACTGGAAAACCCGGAGGAAACCCACGTGGACACGGGGAGAACATGGAAACTTCACTCAGATTGGGATTCAAACCGGGAATACCCAGCACTGAGAGGAGAACATGCCAACCACTAAGCCACCAGGAATCCCCTTGTGGTATTATAACCTACATAAAGTACAGAACTCTACCAGTCAGCACATTTAAAAATGAAGAAAATAAATAATTAAAAATAAATAAATAATAACAATAATATTTTTTTATAATTTTTAAAAATAAATAAATAAAATAATAAATAGAATAAATAAATAAAATAATAAATAAATAGAATAAATAAATAATAAAAAAAATAAATGAAAAAAATTATTTACAAAAAAATAAAATAAAATAATGAAAAATGTAATAAAAAAAGGGGGGGGGGGGCGTGCGCCGCAGCATCGAATAACAATCCGGTTTGATGAATTTACAGTATAGTTGGTTTCTTCATGGCTTCTGACTTGTGGTGTTCTCATTTGTAAGTCGCTTTGGATAAAAGCCTCTGCTAAATGACTAAATGTAATGTAAATGTAAAAGCCTTTTCTGGCCTTAGATGAACTACATAATAAATTTACAACATTTATCAGAGAAACTCAAAAACATGTTCACTTTCTATGAACTTAGCATTCCCTGTGCTTCCCTGTGCATATGGGCACAGTTTCTATAAATTTGAAAGCTTACAGTTTTCCAAAATACATGGCTATTAACCTGATTTCATACACCTGTAATAATAGGACTGACATTATGAATATAAGGAAAAAGTTTTCTTGTCATTATAAAGAGTATATGGTGTAAGGGTGAAGATGTGATTCTTTACCTGTAATGGTAGTAAAATGTGATGGAGATGTCATGGTGATCATCGGTGGTGTGATGTATTTTGCCTTCACACCTTCTCGTACCAGCCTGTCCATATTTGGTGTATCAACATCTTCGTCATAGTTCCATCTAAAACCATCAAAGGAGATCAGTAGGAGTTTGTTATGTTTTCTGTTCTCCACGGTGGACAGGGGCTTGCTGTCCACACAGAGCGAACCAGCACACAGCAGCAGCAGCAGCAGCTCTGGCTTCATCTTCAGAACTCATCAAGTGTGGCCGAGCTGAGAAATGTGGATGCTTCATTTATAGTTGCTATCAGCAGCCAGATAAGATTTTTGCTGAACTTTGCAGCTGAACTTTAACATTTTAATTACGACATGATATCTGAGGTATTTTTAATAGTTAGTCTTATCATTTTATAACCTCACAAATCAATAAGGAAAATTCCATTCCTTCATACATAATTTATTGGGAAGTATAAGGGGATCGGTATATTTAATTACATCCCATTTACAACATCACAAGGTTCTGTGTTATTGCTTTAGGTTATCGTCAGGTTTGTGGTATTATCCATCCATCCATTATCTTCTGCTTCTGCTTTTGTTTTTGGACTGTNTTAATAGTTAGTCTTATCATTTTATAACCTCACAAATCAATAAGGAAAATTCCATTCCTTCATACATAATTTATTGGGAAGTATAAGGGGATCGGTATATTTAATTACATCCCATTTACAACATCACAAGGTTCTGTGTTATTGCTTTAGGTTATCGTCAGGTTTGTGGTATTATCCATCCATCCATTATCTTCTGCTTCTGCTTTTGTTTTTGGACTGTGGGAGGAAACCGGAAAACCCGGAGGATGAGAAAAGTATAAAAGTGAATAAAAGTGTCTGCAAATGATGTAATCTAATCTTCGTGTTTGTATACACATTTTGCCAACCAACCTTAAAATTAATTGCACCATGCATACAATTGCATACATATGTTATGATTTTTTCTAAATTATTTTAATTTCCTATCTGGGTTCATACTTTAAGAGCTACAACCCAGCTTGTTCTTAGCTTGCTGTCAGGAACTTCCACCCACCCATTTAGCTAATTCACTTTTCACCCTGCAACATATTTACAAATTGCCATTACGGGCTGATAATGTAGTTCAACTTGTTAATTTAACAGCTCTATTTCTGTTTTTCTCTCTTACTTGTGTATCACTTTAGATAAATGACTTGGAGCTTTACATTTGTTTTTCTGACCAGTAAGCAAGCAGTTACATTGCTGTACATAGGCCTTAGAAACAAAAGTACTACCATCTTAAAACACTTCAGACAAGCTGGAGCTGTTTTTAATGTTCCTTACAGAAATACGATGACAATCTGCTATTAGACGCTTAATGAGCGGTGCAAGCAAGACGTCCTAGGGACATCACAGATTGCAAAAATACCCAAAACTAAAGATAAAAACAACTTTTAACTTCTGAAAATGATCTGCAATCTGCCAGAAGATCTAAAAAAAACACTTTGGCTGCGTGATGTCCAAACTGGTCTACACTTATTCACATATTACATTTGGTCATTTATTGGACGCTTTTATCCAAAGCGACTTACAAGGTAAGCACAGGGTTCATTACAGTGCCCCCTGGAACAATGAGGGTTAAGGGTCTTGCTCAAGGACCCACATTGGTAACTTTAGTGGAGCTGGGATATGAACCCCCAACCTTTAGATTGGTAGCCCAACACCCTGACCACTGAGCTACCGAGCCCATCATTCATTCATTTATTCATTCATTCAATATCTTCACTTTATCCTCTATTAGGGTGGAGGGAGGGTTTCCCATGCCCATCCAGGGAGAATGTCTCGGGCGCTGGGCAGATACACCCAGGACAGGGCGCCAATCTATCGCTGGGCACACACACACACACACACACTCTATATGGGGCAATTTGGAGAACTCAATTGACTCTATCCATGTTTGTGGACTTTGGAAACCGGAGAACCCGGAGGAAACCCGTGTAGACACAAGGAGGACATGGAAACTCCACCCAGATGGGGATTTGAAGCGGGAATCCCTAGCGAGGAGAACGTGCCAAACCACTAAGCCACCGTGCCGCCATCACTAGGCCCATCATATTCTGTATATTTGTTTTGTTTTTAACTTGTCTCATTTGAATATGCAAAATGACTCGTGATATTTAATGACTGTATGTCATTGCATAATGAATTTATGTAATAGGACGTGCTTATGTAACAGGACCTTTTGCACTGTACGTACATACGTCGTGCACGCAGAACGCAGTTTGTTTTGCAGCTGTGAGCTTTTTCGGATCGCACAGTTAAAACTCTCCACGCTCCAGGAAACAACATTACAGCAGCTCATCTGCTCCCACCGAACACGCCTCGTTCTCCATCAAAGGGGGTCTCTTATTCCCACCTGTTTTACAAAAAAAAAAAAAAAAAAGCATCCACCGCGCTCTCTTATTGGCCGGCACATATTGAACGTACACATTTGACCAATCAGAACTGATGAAGTCGGTAGCGACAGCCAGTCGTGGCTGAGTGGGCGGGCTTATTTCAGAGAACGGGTGGGGTACGGAGTGAAGCTGGCTGCAGGCAGGGACTGTCGGAAGACGGAGGAGCTTTATCGCGTCAAACGGAACCCGCACGACGTTCCTCATGTTTTTTAACAATCTTGGGAGCAACATGCATTTTAAACCGAGTCGGGATCGAATGTACACCACCAGGTGCTGCGGCTGCTGCCACGTCCGGACGGGGACGATCATTCTGGGCACTTGGTACATGGTGAGTTGCGTTTCTATGTGGAGTTTGCTGGAAGTCCGTGGTTGTGTTTCAATCCGCATCCCACGCCCTAAGTAGGGCGTAACGACGTGGGCGCTTTTTATGTTGATGCGTGACGGTTTGACGCACCATTTAGAATTCGTCTTGCGGTTTGAGACCGAGCCAGTTGCGTTTGCGTTAATCTATCGCAATTTAATAATACGAAAAACAAGACTGTTCCACATTCAGTGTAACGTTTTAGACTTTAGTATTAAATGATATTGTTGCATATTTAGGTTGGAAAGTCGTGTTATATAAATGCATTTACACTGCAGTCTGTTAGCCGTTAGCTTTAACGGTTGCTTAGTTGCTACAGCAACTGATGTGTTTTCATATTTCTCTGTCGTTGTCGTTGTTGTTGTCGTTGTTGTTGTCATCGTTAGAGAAGCTGCTCGTTAACGCGGGGTTGTGATGGGTTAGTTAATCAGACCTGTTCTAGTTATTAGTGTTTATGGTGAAGAAGTTTGCAGGACTTTCTGTTTACAGACTTTAACATCTGTGCAGTTCCCCGAGGCCTCGCTCCCCGAGCTGACCTGCACGATAACATCAAACAGTTTTATTATTATAAACAAGCTTAGAATAATAAAAATAACATCAAACAAACTACAAAAAATAATAATAATAAAAATAACTTACAAAAAAACATCAAACATTTAACATTAAAACAAACTACGACAACAAAGTTTATAATATAATAAAAATAACCTGCAAAATAACAAACTAAACAACGTTTATCATAATAAAAATAACGTCAAACATTTAACATCAAACAAACTACAAAAAAAAATATAATAATAAAAATAACCTGAACAATAACATCAAACAAACTACAACAACAAAGTTTATAATATAATAAAAATAACCTGCAAAATAACATCAAACATTTAACATCAAACAAACTACAACAAAGTTTATAATAATAAAAATAACATTAAACATTTAACATCTAACAAACTAAACAACGTTTATAATAATAAAAATAACAACAATCATTTAACATCAAACAAACTACAACAAAGTGTATTATAATAATAAAAAATAACCTGCTAAATAACATCAAACAAACTAAACAACGTTAAAATAATAATAAATATAGCCAACTAACATCTAACTACAGCAGGACTTGCATAATAATAAAATAATAATAACAATAATATTAACAATATAACGATAAAATAATAATTAAAACAACAACAATAATAAACATAAACAACATAAAATAATAAACAACAAAAATAATCATAATGATGATAACAATAGAAATAAGAATCATAATAATGAGATCAATAATAAAAATTGTATTTACATTTGCAAAAGTAGCAACATTTCTGATAATAGTAAAATCTATAATGTGCCATGAAAATGTTGTAAAACCATATATTGAAGTATATTGATATTCATTTTAATAGTTATGGGAGTTAAAATAATAAAAACCTTTTTTATTATTATTAATAATATTAAATAAAGTTTTTCCCGTCTGAAACACTGGTTGTGTGTTGTGCTTGTAGCTGTAGTGGATCTCACCCAAACACTGAACTCATAGAGTTTAACAGAGATGTGTGCTGAACATGTGGAGACATGCAGGTTGTTCTGATGATATCTACAGATCAGCTCAGATCAGTCTGTCTGTTCCACACAGTGTTACTGTATCTGGGGATGAGAACACGTAGACCCTCCTTCTGTCAGTAGCAGTGAGGAGTAAATGAAATGACGCGATAAGGAAACCTTTTAACGGTGCATGACCGTGTCCTCGTTCAGGAAGTGCTCTAACCACCGCTGAATTACTGTCAGACATTAAAATATCGATTACCAGCTGGTTCTACTTCAGTATCTGATTGAACACTTCTCAAAAACGTATAATAAACTGACTGAGTTGTTACAACCATCTTGTTTTATCTCATGGAGCATGTTGATGAGCAGTTTTTGGGTTGTTTTTGGTTTATTCCAGGTTGTGAACTTACTGATGGGCATCCTGCTGACGGTGGCGGTCACTCACCCTGAGAACGTTCCCACCGTGGACCTGCAGTACGAGGTCATCGAGCACTACTTCGCCTCCGACAGGATGTCAGGTAGGGTTTGTAATAACGCGTCCCGTCGCCGTGCTGTCACATTAAACGCTGAGTAACCGGCCGTTTACCTCTGTCACCGGTTTAGAAAACGCCTGCGTGGGCTTTGCCATCTCCCTCCTGATGCTGACCATCAGTGCCATGATGGTGTATGGTGCCATTACTGTGAGTACACATCACATGACCCTAACGATCGACAGTTCATTAATATAATTGTGTGGATGCATTTCTGATAAGTTTATAATCTTAAACATTTTGGTCGTTTATCTTGGTGTTTAGGTTTCTTATCTGATGTACAGAGTTTTTTTGGGTTGGTCTTAATTAAAGGGTATAGATGTGTATAGGGAGTATAGTGCAGCCTCTTGGTTCTGGCCTGATGCTCTCTGTAGACCGTGGACTCGAACACATTGGGAGCTAATGAGAGAACTGCTCCACAATCAGGCCGTCCAATTCCATCTCATTACCTGGAACACCTGAGCTTAGAAGACGTCATTTCACTTCATTAGCCGCTTATGCATTTTCCAGGGCTGTGAAGTCTTAATTGGGTCGTGCAAATTGTTTTGTTATTATTATTTTTTTTCTGAATTAAACCACAAAATAATTCTACACACAGAATGAGTGTGTGTGTGTGTGTGTGTGTGTGTGTGTGTGTTGAACAGTGCAGACGTTTACAGTCAGTTTACATTATTAATTATTAAATCATTATAAAGGATGAATGCAGAAGGTGTACAACATGACACAGTGGTCATGGAGGACATGGGAAAAGGACCATGGTCCTTACTGTGTAGCATTTGTATGTTCTCCCCTTATGCTTTTTGATTAATTAAATTCTACCTTTATTTCTGGAGGTTGATTGCTGTGGCGCCCTCTAATGAAAACTGCTAAGATTTTAATTTAAAGAATTAGATTTCTTTATTTTTGAACATCAGTGCGGTCTGTGTGCATTCTGATGTCATAATGCTGATGGTTTTATTTATGTCTGTTAATTCATAACTTGCAGTCTCGCAGGACGCGTCCTCAGAGCAGGTTTGATTTATTGGATTTCTGTAGATGTTGTTCGCTAGGTTTATAACCCTCTTCCTGCTTCAGCGTGTGTTCTAGATGAGCTTTGATGTTTTTTGGTTGAATATCAGCTACACAGTAGAACTAAATGCCTTTTGCCCCATTTAATTCATTAGATTAAAGTCTCTCTGTGCTTTGATCTGTACATTAATAATCACAGTGTGTTTAATTCATCATGATGACATGGAGTTTTAAATCCTCTTATTGTTCAGCTTTCCGCGTTTGAGTTACAAACTGGAAAAATTCAGGTAAGAGAGTGTTTATTCGGTTCGAGTGCCGACGTTCTCCATGATCTGTGTTTACTGTTGATGGTTCGAAGCAGCTGTGATGTTCTCACCTCGTCTTCTCCGGTTTGGATTCAGGACTTTTCTCAGAAATTCCCTCATGGAATTTTTCAGCTGTTTTGTTTTGTTTGGGTCTGAAATTCTGTTTCAAACCTGAATTCAACTTTCCATCAGTGACCTAGGACTTCAGACTTCAAAGCTATTTCTGACATTATGTACAGAGATAGAACTTCATTTAATCTTTGAACTTTGTCCTGATGATTTATTATCACTGTCTCGGGATTCATTTATTAAACTTTAGGTTCAGTGTAACCGACTTCAATTTCAACAAACTTTAAATTGAACGTTCATCCGTTTGAGGGTTAACCCATCTCAGGATTTAATGTTAATCCTCAGGTCTTTTATTTTGGGATTTAAAGCTTATTGTATGGTTTTCGGGCTCAACATTTAATCCCACAATTGAATTTAATGTTCCTCACTCTAAACAACAAGTGGATGAAAGTGATGGAGTTTATTTCTCTCTCTCTGTCTCTGCAGCATCGAGACGGATGGCTCATCCCGTTCTTCTGCTACCAGCTGTTTGATTTTGCTCTCTGCTGCTTGGTGGCCATCAGCTCGCTCACCTACCTCCCCCGGATTAAGGACTATCTGGATCAGCTGGTCAGTAATCTCTCACACCATCATCATCATCATCATCGTGTGTGTTAATCTAAAGTGTGTCTGTGCCACAGCCGGATTTCCCATATAAGGACAACCTGCTGTCTCTGGACTCCAGCTGCCTCCTGCTTTTCGTGCTCATCTTCTTTGCTCTCCTCATCTTCCTGAAGGTATGAACATCTCTGAAACCTTACAGAAAACCTTTCACCTTCCCAGAAAATAAATACCCAATGTAAAATGTAAAAACACTGCAAATTGCATTGTATGTCGTTTTTTTAAGTTCAGTTACCTAAAATTAAATTACAAAGAATGAATGTTTAAAAAAATAAATAAATAAATAAAAAAATTTTTATATATATATATATATATATATATATATATATATATATATATATATATATATATATATAAAATTTTTTACAATTATTTTTATTTTATTCTATCTATTGTGTAAGGGAAAAATATTTTTAATTGTATAAAATATCTGGATTGAATTTATTCCTGATGATGACATGAAACTTGAGGACAGAAGCATGACGTTCTGAATGGATTCGGTCTGTTGGCCGCTCTCACAGCCGTCAATCATCTACGAGGCTTTTTAATAATAATTCTGCACTTCTGACTAACGAGCTGAGTATGAATCGGTAATGACGTTAACCCCGGGCAAGCCATATGGTTCTGTAAAGCATGCCGTGTTCTCCGTTCCCTCAGAACGAGGTTTGGCTCTTAACGAGAGCGGCTGCTTTATTTGCTCTTGCAGGCGTATCTGATCAACTGCGTGTGGAACTGCTACAAGTACATCAACAACAGAAACATGCCCGAGATCGCCGTGTACCCGGCGTTTGAGACACCCCCGCAGGTCGGTTCAGAGTTTATTATATTATTTAATTTAATTTTATGTTTATTATGATTCGTTGTCTGATTGTGGAAAGGAAGTGGGTTTAAGGTCCATGTGCAGCTCCCGTGCTTGGCTCACAGGGGGCGCTGTGTGAGTTCTTGATCATCAGAAAACTGAGTAAAGGGGTTCTTACACAGTATGTAGAGTACAGAGCTGTATGATCAGTGGACGCTGTCTTTTGATTGGCTGGTTGAATAATTGCAGGTGTTTTTGATGCGTATGGATATATTTCCGATAATTTAACGATTTTCCGAACGCTGTATCGTTTTTTTTTGGGGTTTTTTTTTTTCAGTACATTCTTCCCACTTATGAAATGGCCATGACGATGCCAGCGAAGGAGCCGCCTCCTCCCTACATGCCGGCCTGAGTCCCCGTCCGACGGACGTCGCTGCAGACGCTGTGTGCGGCCTTTCGATTTGTCGATTCCACCCATCGCTTGGTATAAACGGGGAAAGGCGTGCCCCCCCCCACCATCATCACCTCACAGCTCTGCATATTTCATAGACTTGACCGTGTTTGTCATTCGCATGACTTTAATCCTCTTTAACATTTCGTGTGACGATTCTTCACTTACAAATCTATTTTTGTAAATTCATAGAAATGCCACCGGCGCGGTTTTACGGCGGAATCCGGCTTTCCCCGCGACGCGCCTTGCCGTGTCCAGCTGAGCTGTTTAGTAAATAGTGCCACACCACACAGTCCAACCTACCCTTCTGACACGGACAATCCGCCGGTACGTAATGAGGCGTCTTTGGCTTCCGCAGGGATCCGCCTCCGTTTTCATACGCCCCGCTCCACCCGCCCTCGCACTCTGGCACGGCGTATACGAAAACCGAGGGTTTTGGCTTCTCGACAATCCGCCTTTAAGTTTGAAAAATAAGCAGCATTTCCTTCTCCTTCATTCGTGTATTTTGTGCATTAATTAATGAAGAGTTTTTAGCACTTTATCTTGGTTTTTATCGCTCACCTGTTTGGAAACTCGTCCATCCGCCATGTTCGCGGCGTCCATCGTGCTGTGCTGTGGTAGATAGATCATAGTGTTTATACTTTCAACACCTCGCCGACCACACGGGAAAGATTTCTCCCAAGACGACGCTTTGGAGTGAACAAGACTCCGCTCGTGTTGTGAACATCCGTAGATGCATGATTTTCTTCTTCTTGGTCTCTTGTACACATGCTGGTATTAAAACCATTTAAAATAATAAACATTTTTAGAGCGTTTTCATTTTTTCCTCTGGTCCTTTCTCAGCGGCGTCGTGATCGGGACGCCCATGCGACACCTCGCACACCCGTGTGTGGGTGTCCATGGGACTTTATTTGGATTTCTAAACCAGCAGAGCATCTGCGAGGTCTGATGTGAGGTCTGGCTCACAATCTGTTGCTTCGTTTGAGGGATTTGGGATGGGTTTATGGATTAGGTTTATGGATGTAAATGATCCACAGAGAATCAAAGGCCTTGTTTGGGTCTGAAATGCTCAGCTTGTCAGAACTGGAACCCATAAACACCTGATGGATGGTCCTGATGCCTTCCCACTGGGTCCTTTTTAAGTTTAAAGTTTTTATTTAAAACGTTTATTTAAAGTCTTCTTCACTTACTGGATGATGGTCATGTTCCATGATCTTCATCTGTGACCCTGTCCACCTTCAGCATTTCAGGAATGTCTCTCCTCTGAGTGAACGTGGGGAGAGTCTTCTTAAAAATGTTCTTCATCTGCCTGAAATCCGAACCCTTCCCCTGTTCCTCTCTACAGACTGTACTGTGGGTCTGTGGTGGGTTCAGGAACCCCTGGGTGAAAAGCAGGGGTGTATTTAGGTGAGTCATCAGTTTACCTCATGACATTGAGGTAAAGAGGTGGGAGAACATTTCACAAACTGGTGGTTCAAGGGGAGAACATGATAAACTCAACTCCAACCCTCGCAGCTGTGCTGGAGCTCTGAGGTCCAGCATTAAGGTGGCCGTGTGTATTACATATATATATATATTTGTATTATTATATATATATAGTGATGGGCGGTATGGTGGCTTAGTGGTTTGGCATGTTCTCCTCTCAGCACTAGGGATTCCCGGTTCGAATCCCAATCTGGGTGGAGTTTGCATGTTCTCCCTGTGTCTATGTGGGTTTGCTCCGGGTTCTCTGGTTTCCTCCCACAATCCAAAAACATGGATCAAGGTCAATTAAATTCTCCAAATAGAGTGTGTGTGTGAATGAGTGTGTGCTTAATGATAGATTGCCCCCCTGTCCTGGGTGTATCTGCCCAGCACCCCAAACATTCTCCCCTGGATGGGCATGGGGAACCCCCCCCCCTCCGCAACCTTAATATAGAATAAAGCAGAAGATAATGGATGGATGGATCGTTAGGGTCTTTAAAGCAGGTGAGATTAAAGATGCACATGACTGTGTCCAGTGATGGATTGCCCCCCCTGTCCTGGGTGTATCTGCCCAGTGCTCAAAACTCAATTCATGAGATGTGACATTGGGCTGTAGTCCAATTGTCCTGCTTATGAACCCTGGGGGTAAAGGGTGCTGGCCTCTTCACTGGTCTCACTTGACAACCTGACTGACCTTAATTTAACTAAACACTTGAGATGAATTAGAACTGAGATTGACACTCCAAAACCTTGTAGAAAGTTTCTGTGTGAGAGTCTAAGCTGCAAGTGAGGAACCAAATGAAAGAAGACGTAATGGAAGCTGTTATCTGCAGTCTGAGTGAACGTTCTGGACCTCCACCCCTCACAAATCTGAGGTCAGAGGTCCTGGAAGGTATCTACCGTCTGTGACCACGACGCTTTAAGCATTTGCTGTCAGAATTAACACCAAGACCCCAACTTTGTCTGGACCGCAGAGGGACTGTGTTTATCTTTCGTCGCCGTGGCAACGGAGCAGACTCGTTCAGGGTTTAGGTTTTTTGCACATGTCGGAGAAGCCAGGCCTCCTCAGAGCAGAGGGTCCAGATGAAGGTGTTAACGGCTCCACACTGTGGAAAAATGTGAGGAGGAGGAGAAGCCAGACCGGCTGAGGAAGGACATGTTGACTTATCCACGTCTCACGGCCGTATCAGACGGACTCGACGGGGCTAGACGATGAGTGTGAAGGGCACGTTTAAGGACGTGGACTTTCCGTCTCAGAAGATCTCACGGTAGCAGAACACTGAGCTGCTTCTTCATCACCTCAGAGTGACCGTCCGCGATGGACGAAAGTCAGGACACCTTCATATTACATCTCTGAGAGCTTTTGAGAATTTGGAGTGTATCTGTGGACATCATTTATCTACAAGAGCTTCACAGATGACCACTGTCTAATCAGACATGCTGTCCTAATCACCTACAGCTGTCCCCTCTGTGTGTACACAGTGAGGTAGGTTTTTCGGACTCGCGTGTCCATGCGGAGAACCGAGCGAGAGACGAGTCCATGAATTCTCATCTTATCAGTTTAATAACTTCACATGATTAAGAGACGGTAACAACATCAAAGAATCATTTCATCAGCATCTAATCTAACAATACCCTGTCCAATATTACAGATACCAGATAAATAACCGCAAGACTGAATTAAACACAAACTAAAAGATTATAACAGGACAGTACAATAAGAGAGTAGCCTTTAATTTATAGGCGTCCAACGTTTACGTCTAATCTAACGATAATCTGCTTTATAAGTGAATGATTTCAGCGGCGGATGATGTCACGCTTTGGAACTCTTGAGGGTTCCCTTGGAGGAACATGTTCTCCATCATGTCCCAGTGAACTCACACTGGGAATCGAGGCTGAGGGGGAAAGAAAAGATTTCTTTGAGTTTGTAAAAACACACCACGTCTGGGTTCAGTGAGGTCAAAGTGGGCGGGGCAATGAGGTGGCCGTGTGTATTACACACACGCACACACACATATATACATATATATATATATATATATAGTGATGGGCGGCACGGTGGCTTAGTGGTTGGCATGTTCTCCTTTCAGCACTAGGGATTCCCGGTTCGAATCCCAATCTGGGTGGAGTTTGCATGTCCTTACCGTGTCCGCGTGGGTTTCCTCCGGGTTCTCCGGTTTCCTCCCACAGTCCAAAAACATGGATCAAGGTCAGTTGAATTCTTCAAATTGCCCCATATAGAGTGTGTGTGTGTGAATGAGTGTGTGTCCAGTGATAGATTAGCGTCCTGTCCTGGGTGTATCTGCCCAGCGCCCGAAACGTTCTCCCCTAGATAGGCATGGGGAACCCCCCTGGGACCCTAATGGAGGATAAAGCGGAAGATAATGGATGGATGGATCCTTAGTGTTGTTAAAGCAGGTGAAATTAAAGATGCACATGACTGAAGTGAGGTTGCCCCATATAGATTGTGTGTGAGTGTGTGTCCAGTGATGGATTGCGCCCCTGTCCTGGGTGTATCTGCCCAGCGCCCGAAACGTTCTCCCCTGGATGGGCATGGGGGACCCCCCCCCCCACAACCATAATAGAGGATAAAGCTGAAGATGATGGATGGATGGATAATACCACAAACCTGACGATAACCTAAAGCAATAACACAGAACCTTGTGATGTATCCGTATTAACACTAATATCATTTGTGGTTTGATAGGAAGATTTGTATTAATTAAGCTATAAACTCTTAAGCTATAAAAGACTTTTATTATGTAATATTCTGACGTGAACAACTCACCGAGTCGGCGTCTCTAGTGACTCGGACGCCTCTCCATCTGCTGGACTCTCCTGGTGACGTCAGCTAGTGGAGCTGTGGTTAAGGTTCCAGCTCTGCGCTCTGATGCTCCTTTGTGAGGAGCGATTAGGGTTCGTCCCTCTGGCCTGAATCTCAGAGGAGGTCAGTTAAAGGATATGTTTAGCGCTGAGGTCCTGGATGGCACCTTGCGTTTGTCTCTGAAACGCCAGCCTGGCTTCACACAGACACGGGTCCTGCTGCACCACCGCCTTCAGCTCTTCATTACAGAGTTAAGCCAAGGTTATCACACAGAGCCAGCGCCACCACCTGGCCATGTCATTAGGGTCACCTCCTGATTTCTACCCTCATCGTTCGTTTAATCGGCTTCTCTGCTGATTCAGTCAGATGGGGGTCTACAGTTCTATTCTGTTTGTATACGGACTCCGTAAGTCCCCTCCACCCACAGCGCAGGTATTATTAGGGTGGTGGATGACTCTCTGTACTCCGTAAGTCCCCTTCCCCCACAGCGCAGGTATTATTAGGGTGGTGGATGACTCTCGGTACGATACAATACAAACTTATGGACGTTCTGTCTTTTGTTTGTCAGGTATTATTAGGGTGGTGGATGACTCTCGGTACTCTGTAAGTCCCCTCCACCCACAACGCAGGTATTATTAGGGTGATGGATGACTCTCGGTACGATACAATACAAACTTGTGGACGTTCTGTCTTTTGTTTGTCAACGTGATGAGTGTTAAACTTTGTTTCTGAATCAAAACGAGATGGATTCAGAACAAATGGTTGAATTGGAGACACATGGGCGAGCTGTTCACATGCTTTAGGACAAGAAATTCCATAGAAAGGCTATTCAGACTGCAACGTCACTCCAAACCGTGGAGAGGCACCATACCAGGTCTTCAGCGCCCTCTGTTAAAGCTTTAACAGCTTTCCTACTTCTGTGTGTATCGTTGAAATTGCTGCCCAATCATCTGAAAGACATTCGTGTGGTCAGATACTAAAGTCTGTGTATTTATTCACCCCAAGTGTTGGATGGGGTTGGGGTCAGAGCTCTGTGTGGGTCCTTCCACCCATCTATCATCTTTTGCTTTGTCCCCTACTAGGGTTGCAGGGGGGGGGTTCCCCATGTCCAGGGAAGAATGTTTTGGGCGCCAATCTATGGCTGGACACCACTGTGTGGGTCGGCGTGTTTAATCCAGGACTCAACGTGGGGCATTTTGGTGTTGGGTCACTTTAACTTGGTAGCGTGCCTGTTTGGAGTGAACATACAGATCCTGCACCCTCGGCGGAACAGCCTTGTCTCTGAGGTCTTACGTGCACATGTTCTCTTGTCTTCGTTTAAGACGAAGCCCCTTCGGCATCGGCAGTGATAGGAAGCATCGCTGCTGACACAAATATGCTGGCAGTCGTTTCCCATCGCGCACCGGTCCAGACCTGCAACAAGTTCAGCAGTGAGGGCCCCGGGTGCGACCCAGGAGCCGCCTACGCCGAGAGCCGCCGGAACCCGACGTACAGAACTTGTTATGCATGCAGCTTTCACACTGAGGATCATAAAGAGCATGAAACACTTTATGATCCCGCAGAACTCACTCGCACTGCTTTCACCACCGTCGTCATCGCCATCGTCGGCTCTCACACACGACCTCTCATCCTCCATCAACACCGAGCCGGGGGGGCACGTGCACTGATGGGAGGGGCCGTTGCTCACGCAAGCGTGCTGACAGCCGTGACCTGGCGCGCAGGCGTCTGCACCTGCAACGAGCCGCAGCTGAATGTGGGCGCCAAAATCAAGAGCCATAAAACTTCATCTGGCAACCTGTGTGCTTCGTGAGCTCTGTGGATTTAGGCCGTGATCATAAAGCTCGGGTGGAGATCCTCCACCACAAACATCTCAAACAAAGCTGGAGGCTAAAGAAACGCCAACAATAACATTCACGTCATTCTTTTAGAGTCTTCTACGGAAAAGCAGATAAACCTGAAAGCCATTCACCATCACGCCTGCGGGGGTCGCCACCTCTGCCGCCGCTGACGGAGCAGGTTCGCCCGTCCTCATTCAAGACGTGTCCCGGACGACACGTGCAGAAGTACGAGGTGTCGTTTCCAACACAGATGTGCTGACAGCTGTGTCCCAGCTTGCAGGGGTCTACATGTGGAGTGAGGCGTGAAAATTAAAACATAAAAACATTCATTATTCCACTTCGCTAGTTTGTCGAAGGCGACTGTGGGTCCTGGGCCTATCCCGGAGATGCTGGATGCGGGCAGACAGCAGAACACACGCTAAAATATCACACGGCTGCAGATTTCCTGTGCTGCGCTCGTCTCACGTTCTGTTTCATGTCGTTTTTGTTTATCATGAACCTCATGGGAACGAAATGATGCGATGGCGAAAAGCTGGCCGTACGGAGGACACCGATAAATCATCTGTTCAGCAGAGACAGATGTTTAAAAAAGCAAATCGAGAGGACGTTGTTAAACGTCATGATTCTATGCAGACTGACCGCAAAGTCATAGCTGGATTAAAAGACACAACGTCAAGTGCTGCACTATACATCCCAAAAATACCTGGACCACACCGTTTTAAGACTGTTGGACGTCCTAATCCAATAGCGTGGTGTGTTATACGGTGTCCCTCTGACAGAACGAAGGCCATAACGTCCTTTTGGGCTGCTCTCATTTTATTGGAGCTTCAAGATGTTAATAATTTTATATAATTTATATAATTTATATAAAATAATGAGGGTGTGGTAGCTCAGTGGTCAGGGCATTGGGTTATCAATCTGAAGGTTGGGGGTTTAAATCCCAGGTCCACTGCGATTACCAGTGTGGGTCCTTGAGCAAGGCCCTTAACCCTCATTGCTCCAGGGATGTTGTGATGAACCCTGTGTTCAGCTTGTAAGTCGCTTTGGATAAAAGCGTCTAATAAATGACCAAATGTAAAGTAAATTTAAATGTAAATAATTCGAACCTCAGTCCGTGTACTTTTGGCTGTGATGTATGGTGCAGCTGGCGCTCTGTATGCATCATGCAGCATGCAGACCTGTACGATGTCAGGAGTCATGACAGACGCATGCACGGCACGCCAGCAGCTCGGGACGCAGCGGCGCAGGTTCTCAACATGATATCGGACGGACGCTCACGTTTGGGGGCACATGATTTCTTGTCCTCCTTCAAAACATATCCATCCCGACACTTGCAGTAAAAGGACGAGCCGCTGCTGACACACATGTGCTCGCAGTCGTGTCCCTCGGCACAGGGGTCCGAACCTGGAACGAGCCGCCGGTTACTGACGGATAATAAACTCAGGCCTCAGGTCGTCTTTTTTTTTTTTGATTGTCGTGTATGTTTTAATTTTATTTATTCATTTTTATTATTATTTGTTTTAATTGAAGTATGTGAACTACCGTTTATAAACGTTATAGTAAGCTGTCAGTCATTGTTCGATCTGAATGATGTGGTTGGTTTAATTGTTCACATGTTTGAAAAAATCCAATAAAAATATTGTTTAATAAAAAAAAAAACTCAGGCCTCAGGTCGTCAACTCATCAGACATAACTATGTCACAGGTGAAATGCGGGGGACAGGGACCTACGGATGGCTCATTTCTCCTGAAATAGGGACACATTTCGTTATGTTCAAACCTAACGACGGAGCATCAGATGGCCTGTGAAGACGTCCGGGACATTGCACACGGGTTCACGAGAGCTCCCGTTAATTCATTAGACATTCAGAACTCATTTCTAATGGGGACATGACCAAATGTTTGCAGACACTCCATTACAATGACATCACAATTCCCAAACCCTGAAAACTGAGGCGTTTGCGAAGATTTGGTCACATGACGTGTAAGTCAAGCCCCCCCCGGCGCACGTTCCTACCGCACAGCGTCTCCCTGAACTTGGAGGTGAGTTTCTCGATGACGCCGTAGGTTTCCACGTAGAAGACGTGCTCCTCCAGTGGACTGCTGGCCATCAGCTTGAGCGAGTGCATGTCGGCGCGGTCCACGCCCACGGCGTAGATCTCGATGCCCGCCGCCCGGGCCGCCGCCGACACCTCCTCCACCTGGTCCTGCGGGCGCCCGTCCGTCACGATGATGGCCACCTTGGCGATGTTCTGGGACATCGGCCGGGCGCCCGACTCCACGGTGAAGGCCTCGTCCACGGCTTTCCGGATGGCCAGGCCGGTCATGGTGCCGGCAGACAGGGGCTCGATCAGGGAGATGGCCCTTTTCATGCTCTCCGTCTTGAGGTGGGCTTTGAGGAAGAACTCGATTTTCACGGTGCTTGCATAGTTCACCACAGCCACCCGGGTGGCGTCGCGCCCGATGTCCAGGGTGTCTACCATGTCCGAGAGAAAGACCTTCACCTTTTCGAACTCGGCCGGGCGCACGCTGCGGGAGCTGTCGATGATGAAGACCAGGTCCAGCGGGCGACTCCTGCAGTGAGAGTCAGTGGCTGGGAGAGATGGAGAGACTGAGTGATGATGGATGTCCCCGTACTTTCATGTGTCTTGCATTGGGCTACCTAACTTTAGTGCAGCCCCAGATGTAAGTGGGATAAGGGCACAGCATTGTGGAATTTTGGGGAATTCATATATTTTTGGGTAGTTATGAGAAACTGGACCATCATGCAATCATCTTTTCTCATAAGAGTGGACATAGGACATTTTAAAAGGCTTTAAAAGCCAGGTCCATCACAATGACATCATCACATCCAATAACAATAACCTATAATAATCTGTAAAAACGTATCTAAAAATTCATTCATATTAAACACACTGATGTGTGGCTGTACCTGCTGGGTTGAGTGTCCTCTGAGGCCCTCGGGACGATGGTGCGGCAGCCTGGGTCCTTCGCTGTGCATAACTTTGTGCTAAAATCTGTGATGGATAGATAACGTCGTAAGCGTTCCCCAGCAGAATCGTGAGGACACCGAGGAAAGCTCTGAAGAAGACCTGCATTGTGTCCGGCTCCTGCAGACCACTCACACCGAGGTGCCGGGACTGCGTTTTATTTGAAAAGCGCAAAAAAAAGGGGCAAAATTTTTGTCCAATCAGAAAAAGGCGAGGGGCGGGTACGATATGATTAATGATCAGCTCACACCTGGGCAGACGGAGGTCGACATTCCTCTTGGTTATCAGGTTTTGATCCCAAAACTTTTGGTTTAAAGAGGAAAAAATGTGAATTCAACAGCGGGCCAGATGTTTTAGAAACATCTGCAATCAGTGCCTCGATTAATAAATACTGTTTTATTAAAAAATTAGCAACACACAATCTTATAGAACATCTTGTTGGCTTATAATATTTATTTATCAATATCTTCTATGAACACTCACACACACACACACACTCTCTCTCTATAAGGATCAATCAGTTTACATCAAATCCATGTTTTTGGACTGTGGGAGGAAACCCACGTGGACACGGGGAGAACATGCCAACTCCACCCAGATTAGGATTCTGACCTGGATCCCCGGGGCTTAGAGGAGAACATACTAAATACTAAGCCACTGTGCTGCCCTGGTTGATGATGAATAAGGAATAATATCATTGTACATGAGATTGCATGTTCTCCCCATGTGGGTTTCCTCCCACAGTCCAACAGCATGGATTTAAGGTAAATTAAATGCTCTAAATTGCACCAGATAGTGTGTGTGTGTGTGTGTGTGTGTGTGTGTGTGTTTGTGAACACGCCCCATCCCCGCGACCCTAGTAGTCATTAGTCCTGAACGAATCGATTATTGACAGAACGATACCTGTAACCCGCCCTGTTGCTCACTAGGTGGCGAGCGAGAGCAACGAAGCGCAACAGCAATGAACCGCAAAGAAGGCGTTGTTGACATCTGACGCACACATGGACGATCAAAGAGAGAAAGAACAAAGGAAGAGTGTTTTAATTAAAGCGAATAAAGAATTCGACAGCCGTCATTATAACCGCGCAGAGGAGCTGTACACTCAGTTCATCAGCCGCTGCAGCACCGACGGGTAATAACAGCACGATCAGCGAGTTACAGAGATTTAAATCAGAGTTTCTTTAAAAGTTTAAAGCATTAATGCATTATCTTCCACTTTATCCTCTATTAGGGTCGCAGGGGGGGGGTTCCCCATGCCCATCCAGGGGAGAACGTTTCAGGCGCTGGGCAGATACACCCAGGACAGGGGGGCAATCTATCGCTGGGCACACACTCACTTACACAAACACACTCTATATGGGGCAATTTGGAGAACTCAATTGGCCTTGATCCATGTTTTTGGACTGTGGGAGGAACCCGGAGGAAACCCACGCGGACACGGAGAGAACATGGGAAACTCCACCCAGATTAGGATTCGAACCGGGAATCCCTAGTGCTGAGAGGAGAACATGCCAACCACTAAGCCACCTTGCCGCCCTGAGTTTAAATCAGTGTTTCTTTCTTCTTTTTAAATCAGACTTTCTTTAAAGCTTTAAATCAGATTTTTTTTTAAATCAAAGTTTCTTTTGTCTCTTTCTCAGAAGCTGTGATGGTAAAGACCTTGCCATTGCCTTTAATAACAGAGGACAGCTAAAGTATCTCAGAGTGGACTTCCATGAAGCCGTGGAGGATTACACTGCAGCTATAAAGATCAACAACACGTTTGAAATTCCATATTATAACAGAGGATTGATTCACTACAGACTGGGTACCTCTGCTTTCTATATTAATTAGTTAATTTATCATTATATTAATTATAGTGGTTGGGGATTCCCGGTTCGAATTCCAATCTGGGTGGAGTTTCCATGTCCTCCCTGTGTCCGCTTGGGTTTCCTCCGGGTTCTCCGGTTTCCTCCCACAGTCTAAAAACATGGATCAAGTCAATTGAGTTCTCCAAATTGCCCCATATAGAGTGTGTCTGTGTGTGTCCAGTGATGGATTGCCCCCCTGTTCTGGGTGTATCTGCCCAGTGCCTGAAACATTCTCCCCTGGATGGGCATGGGGAACCCCCCCCCCCCCCCACGACCCTAGTAGAGGATAAAGCGGGAGATGATGGATGGATGGAATTTATCATTGAATCAGTGAGGGATCAGTATGGACTCATATGGACAGTTTTAGGATCATGTCTTCTGTTCTCACACTTTTTAATTAAAATGTCTGTAATTGTGGATGATTCTGTCTTCCTGCAGGTTTTTTTGAGGACGCTGAGCGAGACTTTAGGACAGTCCTGGAACTAAACCCCAGTTTTGAAGATGCCAGGCAGAGCCTGCGTCAGACAGTCCTGGAACGAGAGGAGAAATTAAGACGAGGCTATTAATTGTTGCAGGAATCATTTTAAAAGACTCTTTTGTGATCTTTATTTTGTGCTGTAACACTCAGATAAATGATGATAAAATATAAAGTTGATATAATTCTATAAAGTTTGTCTGTTTGTTAAACAAATCTTAAATCTTTCTGTGTGTAGAAAGTAAATTGTCGGTGTTTGTCTGTCCTGCGATGGACTGGCAACCTGTCTATGATGTTTCTCTGTGTCTACGGACTAGTCGGTGTTTAAAAATTCCAGTAGCAGTGCTGTGTCTGATCCACTCATGTCATCAAAACACATCATCACATCGGTGTCACTGTAGTACTGAGAATTATCCACCACACTATTAACACCTGCCCTGTGGGGGGGTCCTGATCTTCAGAGAACATACCAAAGGGGACTAACAAAGTATGTAGAGAAACCGTTGGACTACAGAATGTATCTATTGAACTACAAACCCCATCTGTATGGTCAGGGGTGCCGATATCATAGACACTGGTTTTATTGAAATGTAATGATTTGGTGATTTTATTTATTCTGGACGCTTAATACACAAATTAAAAATCCATAAAAAAAATACCAATTTCTGATTGTGTGGTTTTTAAACATAATATTTTATTAGATCCATTAGTTCTTGAAGAAATCCCAAAAAAGCCCCACACTGTAACGATCCGTCAGCTCTCAGTCATTTTATATTCTAATCACTTCACTTAGGAGGACATCACAGTGACGGCAGAGTCACGTCTTAACCAATCAGGACAGGGATCAGGGTGATTAGGATCACCTGTGCGGGTTGGGCGTGACCAAGGGCCGCACCTTTACTTAACCCAACCTGCAGGTTCCTCCTCGTTTGAGCTCCAAAGCTTCAAACTTGAGTTTTTGTTCTTGAGGTGGTTCTTGGTTCTTCTGAACATTTCACAGCCTTCTGCCCTGACCGTCTGACACGCGTCTCTGATGAGTCTGCTCTGCGGTGGCTCACTGGTATCATCCCTCTAAACCTGGTGGTGGTGCTGTGTTTGGACAGAAGCTTCTCCCTGTAGCCTATATTAGGTTTTATTTAGGTTCCGTAATCCCATCCGGAGGAAGGAACCCAGTCTGATCAGATATGACACTCGTACTTTGGTGAGTTATTCCTTTAAAGTTTGAGGTTGGAGGTTTTTCCCAAGTTAACCAGCTGGATGACCACTGGTCTCTCCTCTTAGCACCCTGTGGATGCTCATGTTTGCTGATGTGGCTGCGGCACAAATGACTTACAGCCAAAGTAAGCTCTCTGAGCTTCTCAGAGTCTGAAGGTGGTGGAAGTGGTGGTGTTTCACTGGTGTGGAGGCTCGTATCTGATCTCGTGTGCTCTTCTGCAGAAGGTCCTGGACTGAAGCTGGAGTGTGCTGGCAGTGTTATGAAGGTGACCCTGGACCGCTCGCTGGTTTATGGGAGTCAGATCGACGTGGATGCCATCAGTAAGTGTGGGGTCTGCTCGTTCTCCGCCGGTGGGATGTTCCACACGGTTAACACGTGTCGTGCTTTCAGATGGTTCACAGATCGTACCTTTGAAGGGACCGCTGGCGGCTCGCTGCGGCTACAGCGTCGATTCAGATCCTCTGGGAGATGTGAAGATCTACACCTCATTACTGAGCTGCTTCACTCAGAACCAGGTGCTATATATATAAATGTAGTTGTAATATGTTCAGCTCTACTCTTAAATTACATTAATTTAAATGTAAACTAAATATTAAACAAAATTTGTGCAAAAGCAATAAACTATTCTTGGTTCTGCACCTCATCGTGTTTGCGTGGTTTTAATTTGTTTATTTTGTACAAAGTTAATGACTCGTGAGCTCATGTAAATACATATAATATATTTTTGTGCTCCTTAATTCACTATAGATGGATGAAGGTTTTGGGACATGCTGTGTAATTGAGTTTAATTGTCATGGCTGTACAAGAGCTGTGTTTTTGACCCATTTTATGCTTTAAAATTTATGAACAGTTTGGGGAAGACCCCGTTTCTCTTCCAATTTGGCTGTCTCGGCTTTTAAAGACAAGATTGGCCTCAAAACCAAATGAACCAACACAATTGGGATGAATTAAATGAGCCAGTTTCCTTTGTTCAACATCTGTCTGACCTCAAACACTATTTTTGGATGTCCAGACGTCTCACTTTTTTTTTTTTATTTTATTTTTTTTTAGGGTGACGTCTTGTTTGATGTTGGACTTCGTCTCCGGTTGCTGGGTCGTTCGGAGAACGTTCTCGAGGTGAAGAAGACCTGTTCCTACAATGAATGGGCAACAAGAGAGATTCTGTGTGAAAGGAACTTCATGGAGGTAATGTCCAGCCAGCTTTTGATTTATATTTAATTTACTGAGTTTAATTTACATGGAGGTTTATTTTGCAGGTCTCGGTTAATAAGCTACATCCAGAGATGGCCGCGTCCAAACAGCCAACCAAAGAACTCAACGGGGTTGTCGGACATTTGACGAACAAAGAGGTGAGGCGTGTCCGAGTCTGAGTGTCAGCTTCGTAATTGAGCTGGAATTAAAACCTGTTCACCTTCAGATCCCGACGTCACAGAACCGAATCTGGAGGGTGGTGTTCTATACACCCAAAGAAAAGCCCATGATGCTCGAGGAGGTCCAGAACGCGGGGTACAGCGTGTCAACAACGCCAACGAGATTGGTTCTGCGAACGCCGTACCACATGCCGGAGCTGTACACTGAGAATGTAAGGGATGCTGTGGTGTGTTAATGATTTCCAAATGCCACATCAGCTGTGTGACCCTGTCCCTCCGTCAGGTGAATGGAGTGGAAATGGAGGTCTTCAAGGTAACGGCCTACTTCAAGTGGGCGTGGTCCGTTACACTGATCAACGCTGCGGCTGTCTGTCCAACAGGTAAGGCTTAATGAGCAACGCTTTGATTTTATTTTTATTTTTGTTTGTAATTGGGAGCATTTAAGGTGGTGTATCATTCTCTGTACTGCAATAACTGATTTTTAGTTTTAGTGTATGATGCGTTGTAATGCCCTCTTGTGTCACTAGGTGGCCTTCAGTTTACGGATAAACTCATAACCTGGCATGTACCCCGCTACATCACCCCCCTAATGTCTAGTGATGAGCACAAAATCCTGGAGCTCAACATGGGAATCAATGGCCAGAAGCTTGATCGAGAGCAGGTGCATCATAAAGGCTATGAGCTGACCATGACTGAGTCACATATAATCATCTCCATGCCTATAGGAGGCGCTGATGGCTACTACAAGGTGTGACTGTTTTGGGTTTGAAGAATCCATTGTGTTGGACGTTTTGTCCTTTAAACCTCGGTGTTTCTGCTTACAGAGCTACGCGCTGGATTACGTCTACCACATCACCTACAACATCGAACCCATGCTAGAGATGCTGTGGAGGGAGGGCAAGTCTGAGATCACCAGATACAGAGTCCACTATCCCATCACAACCCCCCCAGAGGCTCGACCACCTTACGTCATCAACAGTGGGTCCTGCTTACATGAGACATGTGGTTTATTTAACCATCCTCATTTTATAATAGTCATCTGCTGAGATTTCTGATTGAAAGGTCACATGACCAGTGTATGTAAATGACCACAACTGGGTTCCACATGTTTAAGCTCAAACTGGTGCTGAATTTTAAATAGTGTAGGTGTTTGGGAGGCATAGCTGTTAATTGCACTTTATAATCAATTAATATCTGCCTGTGTTCCGTCAGACACCGTTCCAGGGTTGGGGCAGTTCGAGGTGGTGTTGGGTACATTCCTTGGCGACGTCGAGCTGGTCAACATGACGTTCACCACTGGAGTAATGACCGTGGACAAGGCCAACGAACGTGGCTTCAACGTCCAACAGTTCAAGTTCTCCAACGGCTCGAAGGCGTTCCGCGTCCAGATCCCGTTCTCAGATCCGGTGGTCCTGAGGAGTGTACGTGTTGTCACGGTTACCGTCCTGTGTCTTCAGCAGGTCTTCAGCATGTTAATAAATGAATTCTCTTTTCCTCAGAACAACAAGCAGGCGGTCACCTACACGCTGCCGATTGTCTTTGGGCTGATCATTCTGCCGGAGTACACACCGTTTTCTCATCCGGCGGTGCTGGAGGCCATCGGGGAGGAAATAAGTGAGCAAGCAGATGTACCATGGGTGGTGGGGGTATTTTGGGGTGTATTGGACTGATTGGTCTGATTTCTCCTCAGCTCTGCCGGATTTAAATGTGATCTGCGATGAGGAGAACTTCTACACCACCATCGAATACGGAAATCAAGGCAAGAACTTTAACATACGGGTCGGCAAGAGCACGCTTTCCACTGACCTGTATGAGCTGTACAGGGTTCAGGAGAATGCCACTCACCTCAGCATGGCACTGCCCTTCCTGGCACAGGACGTTTCGTTTGAGGTACCCTTTTTCCCTCCCACTGGGATGCTATAAAATTTTAGGTACACCTATTTATTTATCCTTCCCCCCCCCCCCATCTGATTCATCTATCCATCTCCTCAGCGTGCAACGTCATCCTCACTGAAGAGCCGTGTTGACATCCAGCTCTATGATCCCATCAGCAACTGGCACCTGAAGAACTTTTCCATGAGCTGCATCTTCCCCATGACCATGACAGGTATGACATTCACCTCTTATCTACCTTTAACTTGTATAACAAAATTAACCTTTAGGCACCAACCAGCCATTTATAATTTTACATTTAGTCACCTGGCAGCTTTTTTATTTTATTTTTTAATTGAGAAGTCATGTTTCAAATATTGAAAGTGGTACCAAGTATTTAAGACTTCAAAAAAAAAATTATCCCCAAGAAAAAAGCCTTGTAAAAAAACACCCATACATAAATTTAAGATGCTAATTAAAATACATAAACAAATAATTAAAATAAATACATTTAAAAAATAATTGGCAGACACTTTAGCCAAACTTCCAAAGTGAGCACAGGGTCAGCCACAGCACTCCTGGAGGGTTGATGAGGGTTAAGGGTCTTGCTCAATGAGCCACAGTGAGCGTCAGAGGAGCTGGGATTTTTAGGATGCAACCAGAAATATGTGGATAAGTGTGTGACACTTATTAACCTTTTCTAAAGTAGTCTTACTAAATTGCAGTCCTTGGGGAACAACATTAAGAGTTCACCTTCACCCTTAATTGTCTAATTCCTGTGCACCCTTCTGGGAAACGAGGAGAACCCAATGCACCAAGAACCCAAACTTTGTCGCATTAGATTTTGGAAGGCCAGTGATTTTGAGAAGTATTAAGGATGTGTGCTTTTCAGATATTAATCTGACATTGATTGTGGGTGTGTCCTCCTGAACTTCAGAGTGCTTCTCTAATGGATCCATTACTGCACTTGCTGTGAAGCTTGACTCTGCCACCAACATGGTTCCCAGGAAGCTGACTCTAATCGATCCAGCCTGTAAACCTGCTTTCAGCAACAGCCGCTTGGCTTACTTCAAATTCGACGCGAGCAGCTGTGGCACGAGCCGAACGGTACGAGGTTTAGAAATGGGACTTTACCTGAAAATAATAACCCTTTAATAAATTTAATTGGGTCAAACTGGAACTCATTGGTTCTTGTCCGCTGTCCTCCAGTTTGAAGATGGCACCATGACTTATTGGAACGAAATCTCGATGAATGATGCTGAGGCACAGGAGGCTCAGATGATGCAGTCGCTGGAGACGGGCCTTCAGGCGGAATACCGGTAACGATCGCATCCTGCCGTTCATCCACCACCTTAAGCTTTCAGATATTTACCATGTGCTGTATCTCAGAGTGGAGGTCACCTGCACATACAAGCTGAGCACCACCCAAGTCCTGGCCTTCTCCACCCAACCTCGACACCTTGAGATCATCGCAGAGCCTGGTTTTGGAGAACTGCAAGTCAGAATGAGACTTGCTAAAGGTAAATGCATCTCCTGGACATGCTGCCACCCGGTGGCCAAAAACAATACCTACATGGTTAAAATTTTATTTATTTATTTTTTAATTTTATTTTTTTTTAAATTGCCACTGACCAGCTTTGTCACCCAATGTTCTAATTTAGTATGTTTTAATTTCCAGATGCCTCTTATCTTTCTTTCTACAACGCCGATGACTGCCCTGTGGTGCAGTATTTGAGACGGCCCCTGTTCTTTGAAGTGGAGCTGATGTTCTCTGCTGACCCCCGTATAGAACTGATCCTGAACAAGTGTTGGGCTTCCGACGCACATGCGACCATGAACTGGGACCTCATCGTAAACGGGTAACTATGGATGCAAGTCCTATTTTGGATGACTGTTGCTTAGTAGCACAACAGGTCCTGGGTTCGACTCCCATTTGGGTTGAAGGGAGGTTCTTTCTGTGTATTTTTACTGAATCTGAACTTTTAAAATCTTCTGATCTGTGTAACCAGATGTCTGAATCCTGGAGATCAACATCAAACCCGGTTTCACACGGTCACGCCTGATGAACGGGTTCCCATCTCGTCTCATGTCAAACGCTTCGAAGTCAAGATGTTCACTTTCTTCAAAGACAACAAGGCCAGTCAAGATCAGGTAGCCTATCCCGTCACATCCCCTTGGTGTGCCTCTCTAGCCCGGTCTCTAATGCCTCTCACTGTTTCAGATCATTGTCCACTGTGAGACGGTGATCTGTGACGTCCATCAGAGTGATCCGGTCTGTAACAGACAGTGTCTCCCGTCTTTAACTGGAAGCACAAAAAGTGGTATGTACCTAATTTATTTCTTCCTCGCTTTCCTCTCATGCAAGGTCTAACCTGACTCCTCTCTTCCTGATACAGTATCAGTACAGAAAACCAAAGTGCCAGAGCAGCTTCACAGGACGGTGGTCTCGTCTGGACAGATTCTTCTCACGAAGTCGTAGCGCGTTGGATTTCAATAAAACGGTGTCTTAAAGCAGACGTGTCTTTATTTCCTTCTCACAGTAAACGTATAACTGCTTCAGTGATGCAGATGGACTCTTCAGTTTTACAGATACTGACTGTAGGTCATCTGTCCTCTACACTTGGCCCCCTTGGGGGGGGGGGGGGGGGGGGGGGGGGGGGGGGGGGGGGGGGGGGGGGGGGGGGGGGGGGGGGGGGGGGGGGGGGGGGGGGGGGGGGGGGGGGGGGGGGGGTTTTTTTTTTTTTTTTTTTTTTTTTTTTTTTTTTTTTTTTTTTTTTAAATGGCTTAATGTGAAATACTCAAACAAATTATAAATAAAAATGTAAGTAAAAGTAGCAACATGTCTGTATTATTTTTATTATTGAAGGTAATAGCCCTGATATTTAATAATTAGATCATTTAATACTACACGGTCTGGGGGATGATTACGGGGTTCATTACTCTAAGTTTCCACACGATGGCAGTCGAGAGTAATATAACCTAAGTTACAGTCTAAATCCTGTTCTGTTGCTTTATTAAATGTGTGGCAGCTCTTACTTTCTATATATTAACTTCTTGCTGTTCCAACTTTACCTGTAAAAAAATGCAATTATAATTAAATTCAAAGGACTTGAATGTCCAATAAATCTGATGTTGGGTTAAATAAACTTGTTCTGCGTTTGAGCATTAACGTTTGGGTTTTGCAACCCAAGGAGAGAATCTCAGGCAGGTTCTTCAGTTCTCTGCACAAGTTCTGAATCCGTTCTGCTTGCAGATGTTCTCAGGTGTTTAGTTTTTAAAGTGTAGAGCATGCAGCTGAATCCCAGCCAGGTCTGAAATAGTAAAGCAGCTGGCTCGTGAGTGCTTCCTTGAATCATAGATCTGATTTAGCTGAGAGCCAATCCCATCAGTGACGAGGCAGCATGTCTAAAAGCGATGAGATCAGGGCTATCAGAGACGAGGTCCACGGGGCCACATGCTGCTCTGCAGGCTTTAATGCTTTCCTGCTTTAACACAGCTGATTGCACCCCTAAGCTAATTATAACCTCCTCTGAGTTCGTTAGAGGACGGCGGCTCGAGAACACACTCAGGAAAAGTCCAGTCCACGCTATCGGTCCTCAACATGAGGGAGGTTTTCAGAGTGGCCTGGACGTTCTCAAGGTCTAATCAATCAAATTTAGTCTGTCGCAAGGAAACCCATGCAGATATGTGGAGAACCTGCAAACCACACACAGAAAGGACCTTTGTGCTGTGAGGAATTTTATTTTATCAGTCTCATCACATCAGCTGTATGAAATCAAGCACCGAGCCGTGTGTTTCAGACAGCCACATGCTTCCAGCTTTAAGCAAACAGTTCAGGGAAGGCCACTTTGTGTTGCAGCATGACTCATAATCTCATATTTCTGTTAAATTGAGCCCTTCTTATGGGCAGCTCTTCAGAGTCATCTCGTCACTGTCGTCCATCCCGTGACGTCGGCGAGGGACGCTCTGAAGACAGGAGGCCTTGCTGCTGAGAGTCTAATCCTATTTGAGCCTGGTCTCCTTACTGTCCATCTGTCATCTGGACTCCTTGGCGATCTGTTCCTCTGTACAGGTCAGAAAACTCGTCACGTTCTGATCACAGGATGTTAAATAAAGACGTCCCTGAGGTTTTAAGTCAGTTTTCGCTGATTTGTAACCAGCTGCGGCAGAGGAATGTGGTCCACAATGCAGCCTGACGGCAGTGGGACGTTCCCGTCCGTAATCCCTGATGGAAACAAGCGAGTAGATTTACCGCTGAGGAACGAGGCAGAGTTCCAGTGGACGTGATGGTGAGTAACTCAGAGGACTCTGTAACCGTGAAAAAGCCATGGATTCATTTTACACAAGAATATAAAGCAGAAAAATAAAAACATAGAAAAGTTTTATATAATACACAGATAACATTTAAATTTCAACTATACTGTAAATAATAAGAAAACAGCTTCACAAATCCAGTTTACAATCATGTACCTCAAAAGTTAATTATTTTATATTTAGCTTAATAAAAAGAACAAATAAAGCATGTAGAGAAAAAGAAGGACTACAATCTGTGATCATAGAACTACAAAGTCCAGCTATAGTGTAATGAAGGTAGAAACAAGTGGGAGGAGCTAATATAGAGGTATTTTATCATAATATGTTAATTTTGATGTATAATCTCTCCCCTTTTTATTATTAAATGTCTAAATAATGCAACTGTTGAAAAGCATTCAGCAGGATTTGAGAGGTGGAGCTTCTGTGTGATGTCATCATCAACGTTTATTCAATATCATAATAATTTATTCTAAAATCAATAAGATCCATTTATCATGTGTTTAATCCGGGTGCCAATCCAGCGCTGGGCACACACACTATATGGGGCAATTTAGAGCAGCCATTTTACCTTGAATCCATCGTTTTTTGACTCTGAGACATGGGAAGAACATGCAAAGTTTCACCCAGATCAGGATTCGAAGCTGGTTCCCCAGAGCTGGGTGGTGGACGCACAAACCACTGTCACCATGACGCCCAAATTAATAACAGTTACCCAAATAATGCGGGTACAACACTCAAACGACCTTTCTTATGATATTCCTCTAGTGTTATTAACGATTTACGGTGTGACTTTAATTAAGGAACGTTTTTGTGTCATTAATAACGAACTTTAGGGAACGCGTCGACCGCCTCTTTGCTGAGTCTTGAGATGAGCTGAGCCAGATACTCGTGACTAGGTGAAGCCCCCATGTGCCAGAGATTTGTTTTTAGCCGCTATCTGTGCTAATGAGCTCAGTTCTATATCCGGAGGTTTGGCTCAAAGCGCCGATCGGCCCCAGAAATGGCTCTGCCGTGTCCTCACGAGGTCTCGCCGTGGATGATCCATATGTTCAAGACGTTACGTAACAGATCCAAAAGAGAAAACATCTTTAAAAGGCAGGAATGGGACCATCGAAGGGTTCGGTCTGCCGCATTTAGAGTCTATTTTTAATTATATAGACATCCCTCTAATTTATTGTTTGGACACTTTGACCCCTATGGATGGTATGGTACTACAGTGGGGTCCTGAGTTCGATCTCCAGGTTCCTCCTGTATGAAGACTGCATGTCCTCCCTGTGTCCATGTGGAGGTTTTTTAGGGTCTCTGTTCCAAACCCTATATTGTTTATGAAATGAAATGTCTTAACGTCAATGTCTTGCTTCTATCTCACAGATGTGTCCCTCATTCTTACCAATAGGAAGGACAGGTTTTTGAAACCTGCTTCAATGGTTGTAGGAAACGGCTTCAGTGAGACTCCTAACATTGAGAAGATGCAGGTCCCCTCCTATCTGGCGCCGTCGGTGTCCCCGGGCCTGCGGCGGAAGCAGCTGATGTGGCAGAACGCCGTCAAGCACATCATCAGCCAGCAGGAGCTCAGCGAGCAGTACGGAGTCGAGCCGGCACGCAAGATCTTCGTCAACGACGTCTACATCGATGAGATCAACCAGCAGATACGCAACAAGGCGTCGCGCGGGGTCACCAAGCGCCGCTCGTCCGTGGCACGCGTCCACCCGTCCTTCTTCGGCGAGCCCAACTGCTCCGCCAGCCTGCAGACAGGTGTGTCGCCGGAGTACGCCAGCGACGCGGACTTCTTCGTACGTTGGGGGCGCACCGTTCACGGGGTCTACATGCCAACCCTGAGGCACACCTTTAAGTCACATGACCTGGAAAAGCTTTACCAGCGGCACTCGTCGCACACTCGGCGCACATCGCTGGTCTTCACCAACATGGTGGACGCAGCGGCCAAGCTGCACCTGTTGGTGCTGTACCTGGCCCTGGCACCAGGCGGGACGGACCAGGTGCACGCCTGGCTCACGGGCCTCTTCATGGCCATGGCTGTCGTCCTGAGTGTTCTCGTGTTCACGTGCAAACGCTCGCATTCGCCCGAGTGGTTGCACTACGCCGGCATGGCCAGCTGGCTCTCGCAGACAACCCAGGTTCTGATCGGACTCGGGTGTGGGCTGGAAAGCGACCGTTCCTGGTATGTTCTCTTCACCCTGTTTGCCACTTATACACTCCTCCCACTGCCTCTGTTCTGGGCCATGGCGGCAGGATCGCTCACCTCCACACTGCACCTGGTGGTCGAGGCCGGGCAACATCTTCACGAAGAGGGGCTGCTGAGAAAGGTGAAGTCACCCTATTGATAGACAGATAGATACGTAGCCATATTATATTGTTTCTGATCCCGTAAACCATTGGCTTTTCCCCTAAGATTGTGGCGAAGGCCTTGCTGTACATGAGTATGAACATGGGCGGCCTCTTTATCCATTACCTGACCGACCGCGCTCAGAGACAGGCCTTTCTGGAGACGCGACGCTGCATCGAGGGACACATGAAGCTGGAAATGGAGAACAAGAGACAGGCAAGAAAGAGTAAATAACTTTACATGGATCTAGTGTTGAAGTTTGGGATCTGACTGATGATTGGACAGATAGAGGTAACCATTCATGTTGTAATGTCATAACAAACAGTGAGGCTCTTTCATTAGAGGGAGCACTTGTTGTCAGCAAGGTTCCTAAGCACCAATCCAGGTTAGTTTAATCCTGCAGCAAAGATATTCCAGGATAATCCAGGACTTCTGCTCCAAAATAAGTTTTAATATATTTTTAATCTAAAGAACAGAAGGTGACCCCAGCAGAACTTTGGGATTGGATGTAAAAGTGAGTGGTCCGCATACATTAGGAGCCCACAGCTCACTTCCCCATTCTGATGAAGTATGTTCTGCCTCAGGAGCGTTTGGTGTTGTCCATACTGCCTCGCTTCGTTGCTCTGGAGATGATTGCTGATATGACCTCCATGGATGAGGAGCTGCTGCCTCAGCAGTTCCATAAGATCTACATCCATCAGTATACTGACGTCAGGTAATTACTGCCTCTCATCCCTCTAAATACTTGGCTAAGGGGGTAAAGGGGTAAAGTAATCCCTCCTAATCCCACTATTGGGTTTGGTTCACTTGGCCGTTGCTGCACCTTCAGCAAAGCCCTGAAGGGTCATACAGGGTTAGGGTTCATATGGTGTACCATCAGACCTAACCTCCCGACAATCTTTTCCCAGCATTCTCTTTGCTGATATCAAAGGCTTCACCCTGCTGTCCATGACCATGTCGGCCCAGGAGTTGGTACGCACCCTCAACGAGCTCTTTTGCCGTTTTGACCGGCTGGCTGAGGCAAGCCAAGAGACGTCCTGCAGAGTCATGCTGTTCGTGTTGTTTATTTTCCACCCCTGGCAGTTAGAGGTCGCTAATGCTGTTCTGTTACACACAGGAACATCACTGCCTGAGGATCAAGATCCTGGGGGACTGTTATTACTGTGTATCTGGAGTCCCAGAGCCACAAAGAGCCCACGCAAGGTGCTGTGTGGAGATGGGGCTGGCCATGATCTGCACCATAAGGTACCCCCCCATGAAACCACGTTACCCTGCTGTTCTCGTTGGTCAACCCTCCGTGACTTGGTCATGAACACGTATTTTCGGTGTGAATGCCAGATATTTAAAGAAGCAGCTAAACCATGACATGGACATGCGGATCGGGATCCACTCCGGCTCGGTGCTCTGCGGTGTACTGGGTCTGCAGAAGTGGCAGTTTGACGTCTGGTCCTGGGACGTCGGTGTAGCCAACATGCTGGAAGCCGGAGGAATCCCCGGGTGAGCGTGTGCACCAGGGGTTGGACTCCCGTGACCGTAGATTTACCTGAACGTTATGTGAAGACGCTAATTCTGAGATTCTCACCTCCTTGCTCAGTCGAATTCACATCTCCAGGGCAACGCTGGACTGCCTGCACGGGTGCTACCCAACCGAGGACGGGCGTGGCCGCGAACGCAACGAGTTCCTTCGCAAGCACAACATCGACACGTTCCTCATCTGCCACAAGGAGGAGGAGCTAAACGCAGTGGAGCCCGAGCCCCCCAAAATACGGCTGACCATAAAGACCTCCAACAACGACCTCCCGTTTGGGAACATCAATGACATGAACTGTGTAAGAACCTCAATGAAACAGGTTAAGAACTCACCTTAGTTACCCTTTTATTTCATTTTTAAAAACGTGTTGACACACACCTCTCACTGTAATTGCCGTTTATGAACCGGAATGCAGATTGAGAAAGTGTTCTATAGGATGATAACCAGGACTAAATTAAATTGGGTTGGTTCTCAGATGGGGCGGCATGGTGGCTTAGTGGTCGGCACGTACACCTCTCAGCGCTAGGTTCGAATCCCCATCTTGGTGGAGTTTCCATGTTCTGCCCGTGTCTGCATGAGTTTCGTCCTGGTTCTCCGGTTTCCTCCCACAGTCCAAAAACATGGATCAAGGTCAATTGAGTTCTCCAAATTGCCCCATATAAAGTGTGTCTGTGTGAGTGTGTGCCCAGTGATAGATTGCCCCCCTGTCCTGGGTTTATCTGCCCAGCGCCCAAGATGTTCTCCCCTGGATGGGCATGGGGAACCCCCCCCCCGACCCTAATATAGGATAAAGCGGAAGATAATGGATAAATGAATGAATGGTGCTAAGATGTCTGTGTCATTGCTCTTATGATTGATCTTTACCGAACCTAAAACCTAAAGACTAAACCCGAGTTCTACCCCCCCCCCCCACAGATCCTGGCCTCGTTTACTAATGGCTCCCTGGCTCAGTTCCCCGATTCCAAAAGCCGTTACTCCAGTGCCAAGGAGATCAACAAGAGAATCGAACAAGCCATCGACCTGCGCAGCAGCGAGCTCATGCGGCAGGAGCACATCACCACCACCACGCTGGTCTTCAAGGACCCACACATCGAGGACAAGGTACGAAAAGGTTTCCGGCCGGCGGGAGGACGGCTCTCCGTTAGTCTTGCGAGTGAGATGTTCTCTGGTTCAGTTCTCACAGATGAGAGACGAGACCTTCAAGACCAACCTGGTCTGCTCCTTTATCATGCTCCTCTTCCTCATGGCCGTGCAGGCTTTGGTTCCTGCACCCAGGTAACGGCACGTTCACTGCGGCGCTGGCACGCTGGGAGGCAATGCCCTGCTGACTCTCTACTGCACCCTGCAGGCTGGTCCCGGTGGTGGTGCAGTTCTGCGTGGTGCTGCTGGGCTACCTGCTCTTGCTGGCGATGGTGCTGGCGGAGGAATTTAAACACTCGCCCTCCGCTATTCAGAGACTCTGCTGCTACATTCATGAGAACAACGCCGTGCGCTGTCTGCTCACCATCACCGCCATCACCATCAACTTCGGAATGGTGTCTGCTGACATGGTAACCACCCTCTGCTGCCATGTTATTGTATTTCTGCACTCTATTGGTACACTAAAGATATGAACCATGTTGGATGGGAGGATCTGGCTCACAAGCTCTGTTCTAGTTCCATCCCCAGTGTGTAATGAGGTTGAGGTTGAGGGTTGGGCTCTGTGTCGGTCAGTTGAATCCTTCCACCCTCCACAGCCATGTCTTTATTAAATACACAGGCATGCTGGAAACACATAAGAACCTTTCCCAAAGGGTTATAAGCATGTTTGGTTAGAGCTGGAGCCTATCCCAGCACTTATTAAGAGATGATTAAGAGATGAGGATGTCTCTGGCTATGACACACACAAACACTTAGAGGCACTTTAATATCCATAATCCATCCACTGGTAGGTATTTGGACTTTGGGAGACACCGAGGCTTGGTTTGGGGACAGGAAGAACATGCTAAATCCCACCGGAACAGGACCTTGTGTTGTTATTCTGCGTTTCTTCAGTCTTTAAATTGATAATGAAAGCCGTGTAAGTCCTGATTGTCTCAGACATGCTGCTCATCACTCAGGTCTGGTGTAACGTGATGGACGACGAGAAGACAGATGGCGCTGTGACCAGCGAGCCACAAAACAACCAGAGTCCCTTAAGCGTCTGCACCTATCCCGAGGTAAGAGACCTCACACCTCATGGCCAAGAGGGTGTGGAAGTCTGTCTGTCATCACTGTCTCACTTTTGATCCCATCACAACAGTTTGGGGAAGGCCCTGTTCTGTACCGGTGTGAACGTGTGGTGTCTTATCATCCAATAGAAGTAAAAGGCATGCTTTTAAAGTCTTTTATTCAGCTCTCTGTGACACCGCTCTTGTACGATTGTCCTGTGCACCGCAGTTCTTCGTCCTGAGCGGCGTCGTCTCCATGGTAACCTGTGCAGTCTTCATTAGACTGAGCTCCCTGGTGAAGCTGACCGTTCTGTTATTGGTTGCGACTGTCTATACTTACTTTGTTGAAGTGGCCTTCTTTACCCTTTACCTCAACGAGGAGCAGAAGCAAACTCTCAGGTTAAAAAAAACAATATTAATAAGATCAGTCCACAGTGGGACGTCCCGAGCGCCTGCCGTAATCAGTGTAATCTCTGCAGGTCTCAGTACCTGAGGAGAAAGGGCGTGTCTGTTCTGCTGATGGCCATGATTGTGATCGCCGTGTTCTATAACGGTCGGCAGGTAAACCCGAGACATCATTTATACAAATATATTTAATAGTTCCTGCCTCACCCGCGCACTGTGTCCTCTTAGTGGGAAGCCACGGCCAGACTGGACTTCCTGTGGCGTCTGCAGGCTCAGCAGGAAGTGGAGGACATGAGGGAGCTGCGAGAGCACAATGAGTGTCTCCTACACAACATTCTGCCCGAACATGTGGCGCGCCACTTCCTGGACAGGAACAAAAATGATGATGTGGGTGGAACCTGTTACAGAACACAGCAGAAAAGAGGAGGGGGATTCGGGTTGGACAAGCCCGCCGGATAAAATGGAGCAGAAGTTAATATGCAGGTCATCCTACTGTGGCGCCCTCTAGTGGGAACAGCTTATAGAAGACGCAATCTAATGATTTCAGATGTGAAATTCATTCATTCATTTATTATCTCATGTTTAGTCCTCCGTTAGGGTCGTGGAGGGGTTCCCCATACCCATAGAGGGAAGAACATTTCGAGCGCTGGGCAGATACACCCAGGACAGGGCGCCACTATCACTGGGCACACACACACTCACACAGAAACACACACACTATATATAGGGCAATTTGGAGAATTCAATTTACCTTGAATCCATGTCTTTGGTCTGTGGGAGGAAACCAGAGAACATGGAGGAAACCCACGTGGACATGTGGAGAACATGCAAACTCCACCCAGATTGGGATTCGAACCTGTGCTTCATAAATAGAAACAATCCACAGCTCTGTGTCGTTCTGAATCTAACCTGGAGCAAACCGATGGTCTGTCTGTAGGAGCTGTACGCTCAGTCGTACGACGAGGTGGGGGTGATGTTCGCCACCATCGCCGGATTTAATGACTACTACGAGCAGAAAGAGATCCGCCATGAAGGGGTGGAATGCCTCAGGCTGCTTAATGAGATCATTGCTGAGTTTGACGAGGTGAGCTGATGCCTCGTCTGTTTTTTTTTAATGAACTGGTCGTTTGTTTCTGATCATTCTTGTTTCTTCTGCAGCTTTTGGAAGAGACTTATTTTTTGGACATTGAAAAAATCAAGACCATTGGCAGCTGCTACATGGCAGCGTCCGGCTTATCACCTGATAAGAAGGTATTTATACACTCAGCTTCATACAACAGACCCATAATGAACATCAAATGTGCACAGACTCTTGAAATTAAGGTTTATAAGGCATAAATAATGATTTATATAATTATATAATTATATACACTCACGGGCCACTTTATTAGGTACAGCATTCTAGTAACGGGTTGGACCCCCTTTTGCCTTCCGAACTGCCTCAATTCTTCGTGGCATAGATTCAACAAGGTGCTGGAAGCATTCCTCAGAGAGTTTGGTCCATATTGACATGATGGCATCACACAGTTGCCGCAGATTTTTTGGCTGCACATCCATGATGCGAATCCCCTGTTCCATCACATCCCAAAGATGCTCTATTGGATTGAGATCTGGTGACTGTGGAGGCCATTTGAGTACAGTGAACTCATTGTCATGTTCAAGAAACCAGTCTGAGATGATTCCAGCTTTATGACATGGCGCATTATCCTGCTGAAGTAGCCATCAGATGTTGGGTACATTGTGGTCATAAAGGGATGGACATGGTCAGCAACAATACTCCGGTAGGCTGTGGCGTTGCAACGATGCTCAATTGGTACCAAGGGGCCCAAAGAGTGCCAAGAAAATATTCCCCACACCATGACACCACCACCACCAGCCTGAACCGTTGATACAAGGCAGGATGGATCCATGCTTTCATGTTGTTGACGCCAAA
>JAFMOD010000406.1:219106-236997 GCA_019802435.1 Corydoras maculifer | reverse complement strand
CACACACACTATGCTGACTGCAGTAGGGCTGTAATCCAGGATCTGTGAGAAGATGCAGACATGTCCTCTGTCCAGCAGCAGCAGCTGAGTGGACGCTCCGGCGCTCTGAACGTCCGATTCCCGTTCCCTCCGTTAAAACAGGGCAGAATTCCATCCGAGTTCTGTGAAGGTCCACACTGATGTGCTACCAGTTGTTAGGTAGAACCGTCTTCCATTTTTCTAGAGTCCGTGTTTTAGTTTTGCTTTTGGAGCTTCAGTCCTGCAAGGTTCGGGGTTTCCATGCCGACGTTGGACTCTGTACTTGTACAGATTTAGACGTTGAACGGACCCTGCGTGTGTTAGTCTTTTTGCTGCTCATTAACGTGATGCGTTATCAGTACACCTGTTATTAGAACTATTGGAAAATGGTTCCTGTGTGATTTCATTTTTTTTCTTCTGATATTAATAGTATAAAAAAATATGTTTACATTTTCATGAAAACGGTTGTCAACGATTTGGACGTGAACACTTCGGGTTGTGAACGTTCGGGGGCACTGACCGTGGTCTTCACCGCAAAAACCAGAGTTCTGCTGATTTATAAAGCTAAAGTAAAAGCCGATTCGGTGACTGGAAATGAAACTGCGATGAAACGTGAAGACTCAGTATTTTTGATTTGTCTCGTGGTGAATTTCGAGTGTCTGCATCCGGACGCAAACTTCAGCTCGGATATAGAATTCATTAAAGGTATGAAACTAAAATCCCTGTGAAACCAGAGAACTTCCAACATGGACGATACAAAAATAAAAAAAATGTCTTTAGTTGACTTCACAGTGTGAACTGGATTCATTTTCTTTGTACGACTGTTAAAGTATGTTGGTTCATTAAATGTTGAATATATTTATTAAAGCTTACATCAGACCACATGGGGTGAGGGTTTTAATTCGGTCCTGTGTGGGTTCCATAAGACAAGCACACAAAGGATTTGCAGTGACGCATCAGCGATAAAGATGAGGCCTCCTCTGATATAGGAGTATTTAATTTTGAGTTATTATTAAATTTGATCTAAAACACTGTTCTCCAAATTGCCCCATATAGAGTGTGTGTGGGTGAGTGATTGTGTGCCCAGCGATAGATTGGCGTCCTGTCCTGTGTGTATCTGCCCAGTGCCAGAAACGTTCACCCCTGGATGGGCATGGGGAACCCCACCCCACCCCACCTCTGTAACCCTAATATAGAATAAAGCGGAATATAATGGATCGATGTAACATTCAGAGGGGGGCACTGTGGCTTAGTATTTTAGCATGTTCTCCTCTCAACGCTGGGGATTCGAATCCCAATATGGGTGGAGTTTACATGTTCTCCCCATGTCCGCATGGGTTTCCTCTGGGTTCTCCGGTTTCCTCCAACAGTCCAAAAAACATGGATCAGGTGAATTGAAGTCTCCATGTTGCCCAATATAGCGTGAGTCTATATGGGGCAATTTGTGTGTGTCCACTGATGGATTGCCCCCCTGTCCTGGGTGTATCTGCAGGGCGCCCGAAACGTTCCCCCCTGGATGGGCATGGGAAACCCTAGTGGATGGGTGGATGGATGGATGGATGTAACATTCGGTGCCCTGTCGGCTCGTCTCTCTCCCACAATGCACCGCGCCGGTCGGGCAGTCTTTGAAAAAGCGGCGCGGCTGATTTAAGATGGCGGACCCGGAGCAGCTGCTGGATGAGAGTGAGTAACTCAACGCCGCCTCCCGGCGTCTCTGTGAGCGCCTCGCCATGCGCGTCGACGCTGCAGCCGCGGCGTCCGCGTCCCTCTCCGCCACCCGCGAAAACGCCGCCGTTAATCGACTTTAACACTTTGAAAGTTGACCGCGGCGCTAAAAGCTACGAGGCGATCTCTGAAGCTAGCCCGACTTCTGTGGCTTTCCCACCGCTTCTCGGTAAATCCCGGTCGGCTCCTCGGATTGGCGGACAGGGGGCCGTGCGTTCTCCGTGATTGGTCAGCGCCGTCTACTGAAACTTTTTCGCCCAATGAGATGACTGACGTTCACATTCGGTGGGCGTGGCTAGCCGGGAATTGATTGGGAATTGAAGTTGGGCTTGTTTAGCTGGCTTGCTATTATAAACAGGGTTTGTTTAGATCGGTTTTTGTTGTCGTTGTTGTTGCCCGTGTGTCGGGTTTAATCGGTTTATCTGTTCGAATCTGCAGCGCGGGGTTAAAGTTTAAGATATCAGAGGGTTGGTTAAAAAGCAGTGGTTTATTTTGGGATGGATTGATGACGTTGGAGATTCCTGTCAGCTTCACGTCGCTGTCATCAACTCACACACGACTTCGCCTTAAAACTCTTTTATTATTTTTATTACCATTATTAACGCGTTCATTTGATTGTTAATGAGATGTAATCTGTGGATGGAGCTTGGACTGATCAGCCGTCAAAACCTGAACGTCAGTAATCGATCAGCTGTTTGAGGAATAGTCTGAGGTAAAGCCTGAGGTATAGTCTGAGGTAAAGGTAAAGTCTGAGGTAAAGCCTGAGGTATAGTCTGAGGTAAAGGTATAGTTTGAGGTAAAGCCTGAGGTAAAGGAATAGTCTGAGGTAAAGGTAAAGCCTGAGGTATAGTCTGAGGTAAAGGTATAGTTTGAGGTAAAGCCTGAGGTAAAGGAATAGTCTGAGGTAAAGGTAAAGTCTGAGGAATAGTCTGAGGTAAACTGATGGATCCATACGTTTCTACGGATTGTTTTTACACCCCGTCAGGTGACAAGACGCAGGTGACTAAATATGTTGGATTTGTGGACTATTTTCTGACATTGAGGTGTTTAAAGACACTAAAACCACCGCCACCACCACCACATCCATCACTGCAGTGCCTCGAATAATCCACCACCCAAAATAATACCAGCTCTGTGAGCGTCCTGATCATTTTCAGACTATATTGTAAAAGTAATGATCGTCTGATATTCATTCCTTCATTAATCCATTATCTTCCGCTTTATCCTTTGTTAGGGTTGTAGGGGGGGTTCCCATGCCCATGCAGGGGAAAACACCCAGGACAGGATGCCAATCTAGCACTCACACACACACTCACTCACACAGACACACTCTATATGGGGCAATTTGGAGAATTCAATTGACCTTAATCCATGTTTTTTGGACTGTGGAAGGAATCCGGAGAAAACACACGTGGACACGGGGAGAACATGGAATCTCCACCCACCGGGAATCCCTAGCGCTGAGAGGCGAACGTGCCACCCGCCTAGAATGATCCACCACCCAAAACAATAGCAGCTCTGTGAGGGTCCTGATCGTTATCTTTACAATAAAGTCTGAAAATGATCGTCTGATATTTACTAAGGTTATCTTTTTTTTTATCCCTTCAGACCAGAAACCATGACTTAGACTTGATGTGTTTACTCTTCTGTAAAATGCTCTCACTCTCTCTCTCGCTCTTTCTTTCTCTCTCTGTCTCTCTTTCTCTCTCTCTCTTTCTCTCCCTTTCCCCCCCCTCTTTTCCAGGCTCTTCAGCGAAGGCTCTCGTCAGTTTAAAAGGTAACTAAAATGTTTTTTGCTCCCTTAACGTGTGCGGTTTGTTTTTTCTGCGAGTTTCACATCACCCATTCATGATAACTTGGATTACAACTTTCTTTTAAAGTGCACGTTATAATCCAGCAAATAAAATTCTATTATAATAACAATCTTCAGATTTCACACGCAGTACATAGACACGAACCATCAAACATGAAGCGGCATGTTTACTGTCGGCTCACAACCACCAATAGAATTCTGAATGTCCGTCTTTACAGAAGGAAGTTTGTCCAACACCTTAAATGAGAAAAACATCCTCTCAAAATCCCAGAATACCCGGGGAAGGAGCAGCTACTCGGCCGCCATGGAAACGGTAAGATGATGATGAGGTTGTCGGGGGTCTTGTGGTTTTTATTTGATTTTTTTCCTCTCTACTCTGGTGTGCACGAGACCCGGACGATTTCCTGCTTTATTTATGCAACAGTTGTGCATGATGTTTATAAATGAATTAGTGTATATGATGGAGTGTTTGTTTTTAATTCTAGCCGACTAGAAGCTCCAAGAGGAGTCGTTTCTCCTCAGAGGACGAGGAGCGGCCGCTCTGCTCCCGATCCCCCAGGAGGAGCCAAAGAGTCAGTACGGTTCCTCAGGTCAGACAATCAAATCAGAATATCTGTTAACTATGAAAATAATATTTTATAAATATTATGTCATTTAATTGCTGCTCTGATTTATTATTTCACAGTATTTTGTAATGATATTTAAATTCATTGTTTTAGACTCTGGTAATGTGAGTGGTATTTAATAAAAAATTTTTATTTTTAATGTTAATGAAGGTGATCATCAATATAATTGATCCTCTCTCTCTCTCTCTCTCTCTCGTGCAGAAACTCGCCACCGTCGCAACTCCAGATAAAAAGACTTCACAGAAAATCGGACTGAGATTACGAAATCTACTCAAACTGCCCAAAGCTCACAAATGGTGCATCTACGAGTGGTTCTACTCCAATCTCGACCGGTAAGAAAGAACTGTAATTTAATTGGCTTTGCTACCACGGTTACCAGTCATCATTGAAAGTCTTATCTGAGCTGATTCTAAAATAATCAATGAATTTGAGGAACTGGTCTCCTTTTCTTTCCAGACCGTTATTTGAAGGAGACAACGACTTCTGTCTGTGCCTAAAGGAATCCTTTCCAAATCTGAAAACGAGAAAGTTGACCAGGGTGGAATGGGGTACCATCAGAAGACTCATGGGAAAACCCAGGAGGTCCGGCCACGTTGTGCAGCATGTGTGATTTATCAGGACAGGACGTGTGTGTGTGTGTGTGTATATAGTTAAATTTAAGCATGTGTGGTGTTAATTAACGTTCTGGGGAAACACAGGTGCTCGTCCGCCTTTTTTGCCGAGGAGAGGACGGCTTTGGAGATGAAGAGGAAGAAGATGCGGCTGCTGCAGCAGAGAAAGATCACGGATATATCACAGTGTAAAGACCTGCCGGACGACATCCCTCTGCCTTTAGTCATCGGCACGAAGGTCACTGGTGAGTTTATATGGTCATCTGAAAAATAAACATCCCCAGAATATAAGCACCAGGGCAAAGTGTGGGTGTAGATACATACATGATCTGTGGACCGGAGCACAGGGAGGAATCCAGAGGTACATTTAAAAGGAAGAAATCCACCTTTAATTATGTTTTCATTTATTCATTATCTTCCACTTAATCCTCTAGCGTGGTATCTACTATACTACAGCCAGGGGAGAACATTTCAGGTGATTTTGGGCAATTTAGAACAATTCATTTACATCGAATCCATGTTTTTGGACTGTGGGAGGACACCGGAGAACCGGGAGGAATCCCATGCGGACACGGGGAGAACATGCAAACTACACCCAGATTGGAATTTGAAACTGGAATCCCCAGCGCTGAGAGGAGAACATGCTAAACCACTAAGCCACTGTGCCACCCCTAATGATGTTCTATTAACTCTAAAATTTCCACATAGCTCGTCTGAGGGGGGTCCACGACGGCTTGTTCACTGGACAGATTGACGGCGTGGACACGAGTGCAGCGACGTACCGAGTCACTTTCGACAGAAGTGGACTCGGCACACACACGGTTCCCGACTACGAAGTGCTTGTAAGTCCCGTTTGTAACTCGAACAAACCCAAAATACTTTGGATTTAAAAATGTGGAACATTAATAACCCCTCCGTAACCCTCGCTCATGTCCCGCGTCTCCGTTGCGTAACAGAGTAACGAACCTCCTGAGACCATGCCAATCTCTGCGTTCGCTCAGAAACAGCGTCCGTCTCGCTTCCCCAACTACATGACCCCCCCGCGCGGGACGTACGCGGGTTCAACGCAGCCTGTTTTGATGGTAATAAACTAACCAACTGTTGATCACATGATTGGGATTCTGCGCGATGGGCACTACAGCGGGTGCTTTGTTTGCAGGACAGCGATCCTCTCTTCAGTCAGTCGCCGTGGAAAGACAAACTGACCGGAACTGACGGCGAGACGCTCGGAGGGTTCCCCGTTAAGTTCCTCGTGCAGGTGGTGAGTAGAACGGGATGTGGGTGGCGTGCTCTGCATCGGTTCTCATTTTTAAACCCATGTGCTGATCTTCCTTCAGACTCGACTCTCCAAAATCCTGATGATCAAGAAGGAACACATCAAGCATCTGAAGGAGATGAACACTGAGGCTGAGAAGATGGTACCCTGATTCGAAATGATTTAATAAATTATTTTTAACTTTTCTGTTGCTGAGGGCAGACCAGAACGTCGTGGTTGTTAATGTTGACCCTTTTATCCTGTTCTTTTGCAGAAGTCCTACTCCATGGCCATTGGGTTGGACTTTCAGAGGAGATATGCTACCACAGTGCTGGATCTAGAACAGCTCAATAAAGACCTGAACAAAGTTCTGCACGAGGTCCAGCAGTTCTGCTACGAGGTGAGCGAGCATGACCGGGTTTTCACCTTGAATCCGCCGGTTTCTAAGAGGGCTCCGGGTTGCTACGGTGCTCAGAGGGTCAGAAAGTGGTTGGCAGGATGCTTCTTAGGTTGCTATGGTGTTCCATGTGGTCGCTAAGATGTTTCTAAGGTGTTTTCCTAATGTGTTGGTAGATAGTGAATAGGTACTGCTTTATTAATATCCTCAAAACTATCATGATGATGATGATGATGATGATTAATTTATAATAATATTACTAATATTAATTTGTGGCTTCTCTTTCAAACCCTTCTTATCTGAACAGCTGGCCCCGGATCAGGGCATGCAGCCGGCCGATCAGCCCAGCGAGCTGCGGCGGCGCTGTGACGACGAGGCGCAGGATGTGGTCAGGCTGTGCAACGCCCTCCCCGATGGCGAGCAGCGCGTCCAGAACCCCGGTCTCACGCAGCTCGTCTCCCGTCTCACTGCCCTGCTGCTGCAGATCCGGGTAAGACCCTGCACCCCTGAGCGGACTCCTAAATTTTATTTCCTAATTTTTTTTTTTTTTACCTTGGGTTCTGCTTTCTCGCGCAGTGCTTGGCCGAGGGGGGTGACCTGAATTCGTTCGAATTTCAGTCGCTGACCGATTCCCTGAATGACATTAAGAGTTCTATAGATGGTTCCAACCTCAGGTGAGTTTGGGTTCCTCTGTTGGGACGTGACAGTCGTTGTTATGGTTCTTTAAAACAGGGAGGTTTCTTAAAGTTGCCCTACCCCCACTCTCACCCCACCCTCATTTAAATAGCACTAAGGAAACACTATGGACAGGCTGAATTCATATAATTGAGGGTCAAAGAGCATTAATGAGCATTAATGAGGCTCCCTCTAGTGGAACAAAGATGAATTGCTAATGTCATTTACCTGTAAAGATGTAATATTGTATGATGGACAGTAAGTTTAAGATTCTGGCAGTTATGTGACTGAATGTGAACCGATGTTGGGTGAAGGGCTAAATCCCACACTCCCTTTGTGTGTGTATATATATATAGTGTATACCCTCGGTTTCCTCTGCCTGATGTGTGATTGTGTAAAACAGCTGTTTCCAGGACAACGTGGAGATCCACGTAGCGCACATCCAGAGCGGCTTGAGTCAGCTGGGCAACCTGCACGCATTCTCCGCCAACAACACCAACCGGACGTGACAAACCCACAACACCGGACCTTTATCTTAAACCTGAACAGGAACCGGCAGCCGAACCTGGGGTTCGGTCCGGAGCCACGATGTCTTACAGAAGGGACGGGCCCGTGGGGGACGAGCGGGCCAGGCCACATAACCCAGCTCGTTTCATTCGTGCTCACGGCTTCGGGGGGAAACGGCCCCGCCCACTTTGAGTTATTTATTGCTTAAAATCTGTACGTTACTTAAAGGTTGTAATTAGATTCACCGCAGAACTGTTCCTTTCAGTTAACTGTAGATATTTGTACAGTTCCTTGTATATGCCTCAGCGGGGGGAAACGGCTCCGGATATTTTTGTAAAGCGACATGTTTTTGGGGGTCAGGCGGTCGTTTTATAATGGCGATTAAACCCCCCCCCCTGCCGACCCAAAGTTCTGTTGGGCCCGAGTTCCATGTCACCAGTTGTTCTTAAAACTGGTCCCTGTAGATGAATGTGTACATACAGTTTGTTGGTTTATATTAAAACAGAAGCAATATAATTTTTTGTAGTGACACTTTTTAATACACAAAGATTTCCTTTAATTATAATTTGCAGCTGTTTTATAAAAAATAAATAATTAAGCATCGCGAGGATGCGTTCCACGTTCGAGAATGCACAAGTCCTTTGGGCTCCTTCACATGAAGCCACTGAGGCCCGCCAGCACCTCACGCTCCCAGTCCGAATCCGAATCGGAGAACTCCCCAGCGTCGCTGCTGCCGAGCGGCGAGAACTGGTCCAGGGGCTCCGGGTGCATCGGGCCCTGCGGGGTGAAAGCCACGCATTTCGGGGGGGACTGAGCGAAGCCGGCCTGCGTCGGTACTGGCGGGATGACCACCTTCATGTCGGGCCCGATGGTTCTGTTGGGAGGGAAGTTGTCGTAGTCCACCAGCATGGGTTTTCCCGGGTGCTCCGTCTGGCCCTGTGCTGGAAGCGGGTGGTACTGCTGTGGTTCCTTCCTCTTCACCTGGTCCCCTCTGCTGAAGACGGGTGGCATGCAGCGGGGGGGATAGGCATATTGGGACTGGTTGAAGTTGCCCTTCTTCAGCTCCTGCCCCGGCGGGACGTAGGCACCTTGCATCCCCAGCAGCAGCTGCTCCTGCTGGTAGGCCGCAGAAGGCCCCCCGGGAACCACGGTGACCCCGGTCACACCGGCTCTCGGCTTCGTGGGAATCAGAGCGCCCACCTGACGGCGGGATTTTGCTCTCCGGTTCTGGAACCAAACCTTTATGGAAAAAAAAAAAAGGATTGAGGTTCGTTAACATCAAACATTAAATCAAAATCTCAAACTGATACACAGGTGACCAAAAGTATGTGGACGCCGATCTGCAGCTGAATTCTTTAATGTTTTTGGGTTCATGGAGCCCTCATTGAAGCATTAAGACCTAAACGTGTGTGTGTGGATTTGGCATTAAATTAAATGTAAAATAAATAATTTAAGTTGAATGTTAAAGAGCACAAAGCTGAGACTAATTCTTCTCCGCCCTTATGTGATTACTGACCCCCTCAGAGGTGAGCATGCGTTAATTAAATTAAGGAAATTAAAATAACCTTTTAAAACTATCTGATGTGACATTAAGGAGCTGAATGTCATGAGTGGAGCCCTCACCTGGATCCGGGACTCGGGTAACCCTGTCAGAGCCTCCAGTCTCTCCCGCAGGTAGATGTCCGGGTACTGGGTGTCAGCGTAGACCTTCTCCAGCACTTCGATCTGCTGCTGGGTAAAGTTGGTCCTCTTTCGGCGGTGTGTCAGCAGAGCCGCGCTGTCCATCGCCGGCTTCTTGGCCACTCCCGCCCTCTCGTACACGCTGCAGTCTGAAGAAACACACGCTCGGGTGAACAAGGAGAACTTTGCGCATCAGATCAGGTAGATTCACTCACACCGAGCGCTTGAGTAGGTTCACCTCCACCTCCACCCACTGCACATTTAATTAAACCCGACAATTAAGACCGACTCGAGATCTACAATTACATTCTGAAGTCCAGAGTCAGGGCAGAGCAGATAGTATTAGTGGAACAGACACGGTGGTGCTGCCGGACGGAATAATCCATAATCCACCACCCAAAACGTGTCCCTCCACCTTCATTCAGTCTGCAGCATACTGCATCTCAGATGTAGAACACTGTGCAGCAGCAGATGACCTCCTGTCTTGTGTTCTCCACTAGGTGCAGCAGTGAGCAGGAGGTGCAGCAGTGAGTGGCTCCAGCAGCACTGCAGTGTCTGATCCACTAACACACCCGCACCACCACTGATACAACCTTCCTGCTGTTTTGCTCCTGCACTGCGGGCTAATGGAGGTACTGACCTGGCGGCGGGACGTTGCTGCTGCGCCGGCCCGGGTGGCAGGCGGTGAAGGCGGGGTACTGCGGGTAATCCGCGGGCAGCATCTGTCCGTGCAGGGTCGACATGACTGCGTCTGAGCGCGGCTGCAGGTGAGAGTGAGGGCCGCACACCGTGTGCGGGGTTTATAAAGGCGTGTCGGACGATCAAAGCGAGCCGGAACCGCGATCAGAGGGGCGGCGGCACCCGCCTGACCTCAGGGCCCTTTGTTAATGGTGCTTCAGGTGTGAACGCGGGGGTGGGGGGGGAAGGTGAGGCTTTGCTTTGCTCCTAATGGACTCTCCTCCCCGAATACACATCACCTGAAAAAAACCCCAGGCCCTTTGTGGAGGTCAGCTTCACATCCTGCGTCCATTGACGGCATTGCACCTCCACGCGCCGCGGCTGCGGACCTCCAACTTCAGAGCCGAACCCTCTCCATCAGGGAGCTTTGTCTCCACTGGCGTGAAGTCCTGAACAAACTCGGGGCTTTGAACCTAAAAAATGAAATAAATGAATAAAGCCGCTTTAATGATAGCATTAATATTTTAACATTTATGTTCGGAAAGTTACGAAACAGTGATTTGCTTTGATTTAAAAAATGGTAACAATATTGTCCATGGGTTGTTACAGACTTCACGTGATTAAATTGATTTACTAAGTTAATTATATTATCATCTAAATAAAACGTGGCTTAGTAAAGTACATTTAATATTTTATTATTCATTCATTCATTCATTATCTCCCGCTTATCCTCTATTAGGGTCGCGGTGGGGTTCCCCATGCCCATCCAGGGGAGAACGTCTCAGGCGCTGGGCAGATAGACCCAGGACAGGGCGCCAATCCATCGCTGGGCACACACTCACTCACACAAACACACTCTAAATGGGGCAATTTTGAGAATTCAATTAACTTGATCCATGTTTTTGGACTGTGGGAGGAAACCGGAGAACCCGGAGGAAACCCACGCAGACACGGGGAGAACATGGAAACTCCACCCAAATGGGGATTCGAACCGGGAATCCCCAGCGCTGAGAGGCGAACGTGCTAACCACTAAGCCACCGTGCCGCCCTATTTTATTATTTTAATAATTAATATTATGAATATATATAATTTTTAACATGACACGCCTTCACTGAACCCAAGTGTGTCCTTCATGTTCATTGACACAGGTGTATGAGACCTAGTGTTTATTCCAGTATATAGGACTCTAACTTGAAAACAGTTTGGGGAAGGCCCTTTTCTATTTCTTAATAGAAAGGACTCTTATGATGTGACAGAAAAAGTAATAATAATAAAAAAGTGTAACAAATCTTTTTTTTTTTTATTTACTTAAATGGATGTCTTGGTGGCGGCATGGTGGCTTAGTGGTTCGCCTCTCCGCACTAGGGATTCCTGGTTCGAATCTCCATCTGGGTGGAGTTTGCATGTTCTCCCTGTGTCCGTGTGGGTTTCCTCCAGGTTCTCCGGTTTCCTTCCACAGTCCAAAAACATGGATCAAGTAAAGTGATTTCTCCAAATTGCCCCATATAGAGTGTGTCTGTGTGTGTGAGTGTGTGCCCAGCCATAGATTGGAGTCCTGTCCTGGGTGTATCTGCCCAGTGCCTGAAACGTTCTCCCCTGGATGGGCATGGGGAACCCCTCCCCTCCCCTCCCCTCCCCCCGACCCTAATAGAGGATAAAGCGGAAGTTAATGAATGAATGGATATTTTAGTGAGATAAATAATCTAGTTTTTCAAAATTTTTTCCTATTGTCAGAAAGCTTAACATAAATTTAATCACTATACTGGTGGATGATTTGACTTTATTCGTGTCCATTTTCTTGATTTGTCTTTATTTTTAGACATTTTTTTTGGTATGTATGTGTGTACAGCTATAAAGCACATCTGTCCATTATCAGAGTCACTGTCTCTCACACATCTGATCCCAGTCCAGCTCAGGCCTCACTCCATCCACCAGTCCTTTACAAATCTGGCAAACATTAAACAAAGCCTTCACAATACACACCACCGATCAACAAGCACCTTCCTGATGGTTCATCATCACAAGCCAGACAAAGGAGCGGACCGGACCAGAGGTGGTGTGAGGCTCATTACATTCAAACCTGCTCTGATAAAGTCAACAAGTCACACGGACGGACTTTGTGCTTTTTACCTTTTAATAGAAGTGATATTTTAAAACCCAGCAGGGCATCCCATCCACACGGTGATTTTTATTTTTTATTATTAAAATTGTATTTATTTTATTTTATTATTTTTATTATTAATTATTATTGACGTAAAAGTCTAAATATATATATATATATATATATATATATATATATATATATATATATATATATATATATATATTTCACATAATTTATATTGCATTTTAATTTATTTCTGAAGCTGAGTATAACAACTAAATCCTACATTTGCTGTTTATTTCTCAGGTCACATGATCACCTCTGTAAGAACCTGTGCACAAGTTCTTTAGATAGAACTTCACCAGAGGAGCAGGAACCTTTGCACAGGTCTTCACTTTGATCACCTTTCTTCAGTGCAAGGTTTAAACCATCTCCTCCTGCATCAAACGGAGGCCGCCGAGGTCCAACGCGAGGGGCAATGACAGATAATGAGAGGCCGTTATCGGCGTGACTGTCCGCCGCAACAGACGCGGCGTTCACACCTTCAAAGCGAGTCTTCAGACAGAGGGATCAGGGACAGACGTTAAGACAGAACATTAACAGCCATCGATGTTAAAGTGAGCTGGAAACACGTTGCTGTGAGACCTGTGTAGTGGAGGTTCAGGCCGTGAGTCTGTACAAACACCACTACGCTGATTATGAACGCAGCAGCACATGAGCCTGCAGACAGGACAGGACTCGATGCACCACGCAGAAGGTGGAACAACATCAGAAAAGTCCTATTTAACTTTAAAACTGAACAACTGTGCAGCAACAGATATTCTACTGTTTCTGATTCTACATATACAAGGTGGAGCATTCAGGTGGATGTGTGTATTAGAGACGGCAGGTCATCTGTTTCCAGAACAACTGGATCACCTGCCTGAGGTTCTCATGACCACCCCCCCACCCTTCTGCTCTATTATTCTGCAAAATCTGTACACAGAACATTTGGCATTAGATTATCTAGACATTTATGAGTTGTAGAAATACTTTTAATACTTTTAAAGCTGCAGATTTTTTTGTTTGCAGGTGAAGATGACGCAGCAATAAGTGAGTACTGAGGACGTAAGAACTGTCACGTTAATTAAATCAATTACAGAACAGCTTTTAGAACTATAAATTCATATCTATGATATACATTATAATTATTCTCGACTGCCATCGTGTGGACGCTCGGAGTAATAACAGCTTTCGTGCGTCACATGAAGGATCACAGCCCTGTGCAGTCAGATGTAAACACACAAACGGCGTGACCTTATTAAACCTTCTCTTCAAAACTCTTAGCATTTATTTAGGAAATTCTTTAAGTTATAATATATATATATATATATATATATATATATATATATATATATATATATATATATATGCATGGTGAACATGCAGCCAATGAGACTTATGTTCTGTGTTATTTTAAATTTATGTATATATATATATATATATATATATATATATATATATATATATATATATGATGTCATTAATTATCATTCATTCATTCATTCATTCATTATCTTCCGCTTTTTTCCCCCCTATATTAGGGTCGCGGTGGGGTTCCCCATGCCCATCCAGGGGAGAACGTTTCAAGCGCTGGGCAGATACACCCAGGACAGGATGCCAATCTATCGCTGGGCACACACTTACTCAAACACACACTCTATATGGGGCAATTTGGAGAATTTAATTGACTTGATCCATGTTTTTGGACTGTGGAAGGAAACCGGAGGAAACCCACACAGACACGGGGAGAACATGGAAACTCCACCCAGATGGGGATTTGAACCGGGAATCCCTAGTGCTGAGAGGAGAACATGCTAACCACAAAGCCACTGTGCCACCTATATATAAAAGTCATCAATTATTATTATAAGCTAAATAAATAACTTATAAACTTGACTTGTAAAATTTGTATTTGAGTATTTTGCATTGCTGAGTTGTTGACTCGTATTACCAGATCAGTCAGGTTGGACTGGTCCTTCCACAAACTTTTAATCACAGCATAGAATCGTTGAGATATATTTGTAAACTACAAATTATAATATTGACATTAAATAACAGTTACAAAAAAACCCAAAAAGAACTAAAATGCAGATGGGGGTAAAAAAAGTACATTGGATTAAATAGATCATGTTTATAAAACTAGAATAATGTCTACAGAGCGTTTAAACTGTTTTAATAGAGTCAGAGAAGGAAAGAGTGGCGTTTTAAAGTTCATTTTAAAGTCGGTTCACTCTGGCTGGATTAAACCCGAGTTATAGAGTTAGCTCGCTTGTTTAAGCTCGAACCCGTCGGTCAGCTGACCTCCGTCAGGCTACGTGCTAACAGTCGGGCTAATCATGCTAACCTGACGGATTGCGCCTCGAATGCTTCCCGACATTTTATAATAAAATAAAATATAAAGGCAGCAGTGAGACGGGGTTAACTCGAGTTTGATGATCGAGGTCGGGGCGGTGTGTGAGCTGACATCGTGCCGCTGTTTATACAGCTGTTCGCCTGCAGTGGGCCGGTGATCATCCCGCGGTTTTCCTGCTGGGAGTGACCGACCGGAAGCGCAGGGAGCGCCGCGTTGTGCCGCTGCAGGAAGCGGGGCATTTAATGACGGATTCTGAATAAAACAGCGTTTTAGTGAAGACTATGGCAGGTAAGTTCTGCTTTCTCCTCTCTTTGTGTGTTTAATCTGTTTGTGTGTTTATTCTGTGTTTATCTGGAATAAACCACGGCAGCTCGGTTAGTTGTTACTATTGTAGAGGTTTGTTTACATAAAAGCGTCTGAAAGACCGCAAATAAACCTTTTATATCTTTATCCATCCATTATCTTCAGCTTTATCCTCTATTAGGTTCGCGGGGGGGGGGGGCCGCTGGGCAGATACACCCAGGACAGGGGGGGCAATCTATCACTGGACACACACACAGACACACTCTATATGGGGCAATTTGGAGCATTCACTTGACCATGATCCATGTTTTTGGGACTGTGGGAGGAAACCGGAGAACCCGGAGGAAACCCATGCGGACACGGGGAGGACATGCAAACTCCACCCAGATGGGGATTCGAACCGGGAATCCCCAGCACTGAGAGGAGAACATGCTAAACCACTAAGCCATATGTTTGTGAGACGTTCGAGGAACGGCGGTCTCAGGTTTTTAACAGGTGCTCTGCGTTGAGTCCAGTCTCCGTTTCCAACTGTGTGCTCGCCCTGTGCCTTTCTCACGCTCTCTCTCTCGCTCTCTCTCTCTCTCTCTCTCTCTCTGTCTCTCTCACTCCCTCTGTCTGTCTCTCTCTGTCTCTCTCGCTCTCTCTCTCTCTTTCTCTCTCTCTCTCTCCTAATTAAAAAACATCTCACTAACAATGGCGTCCTCTGTCCCACCTCTCTTATTGTCAGCCTGAGACGGCGTGAGAATAACAGGAGTGAAGATTCGGATTTCTCTGCTCTCGATAAATTTCACACTTTTTCTTTTATTTGTGAGTGTGTGTTTGTGTGTGTGTCTGTGTGTGCTTATCGTAGCTCGATGCTGCGTTTCCTCAGCTGCTGAGATGATTATTTAAATCATCTTTGGAGTTTTTTCTGTGGTGTGTTCCTTAAAAAAAAGTTTAGAAAGTAAGCTGGATGATATCCTCACTGTGCTTCTGGTGTTTAAAACCCAATATGCCCGTAACACCGGTTGATCCCGAACCCGGTGCGACCCGCAGGCCGGCACCGGATTGCCAGAGCTCACTGGACCATCGCCAGCTCCGGGGTAAGCTCTGCCTGGACTCCTTTGTTCGGTCAGTATTGTTTCAGTTGAAGCTGATGCTCACTTTGAATTCATACTCGTATACGTTACCTAATCTCGGGATGTTTAGTGATGTGCAGGTTGCAATGATCTGAATCCATGTTTGTGTTAATGGGGCATTCCACAGGGGTCGGTGTTGGGGCCCTTGTTGTTTTCCACGTACATGCTTCCATTGGGGTCTGTGATTTGTCGACATATGTGTGCTGAAGCTAGGACTGAGGATCTTGTAATGTAGGAGATGAGTCGTTATTTCCTTTTGCTTAATTGCTTGATTTGCTAGAATTGCATTCGTTAATTTTTTTGTGTAAAGAGGAATTAAAGGAGGACGGAGCTCGTAACATCTGACTTTTGTGTTAAAGATGCTCTATGAGAAATCCGCCATCCGCAAAATCGAATAGCCCCGGCTCCCGTGCCCCCCCCCCCCACTTTCCGACGGTGGGACGTGATTGGTGTAGGGGAGGTGTGCGCTCCCGCGTGGAAAATCTGCTTTATTTTGGTCAGACGGAGCACCTGAGCACGCCGTCGTGGGGGAAAGTCAAGGTCACGTGTCTGCGGGAGCTGAGCGTGGGCTCTCGGGGCTTTTCCTCTCAGCCTCGTTAGAACAGCGAGCACGAGCAGAACGTCTGCGTCTGCGAGCTCCGGAGAACCTTTACGCCGTCCTCTGTCCATGTACGGTAAGGACGGCTGCTGTGTGTGTGTGTGTGAATGAATCAGAAACACATTGTATCCGTACGTGTGCTTTGATCTTGCGGCGCGTCTCCGCGCTCTGCTGGATGCAGTTTGTCCTTGACGCTCTGAATGCGGCGGGTCGTTGGCGAGCGCGGCGCCGCATCCGCCGCGGGATGCACGGACGCCGGCTTTATCAACAGCCCTGTCTATTCAGGCTTTCACTGACACCGGCTTATTTCCAAAGAGCTCAGCATCTGCCCACACACTGGTGAAAAATTGACCGGGGGGGTATGTGGGGGGAGGTGTCCTGGCTCTGTCGAAGCTCACGCTGCATTTTGTTTGCTCTGACTCTGCGCTGAGTGCAGGTTATCAGATGCCGAATTAGTCATTAATCAAAATCAGTCATCTGATTATTAAAGGACTATCTCATCCAGCCACCTACCAGGTGAGCAGAATCAGAGTTCTGATTCGTGCCACATGACCTACCTATTGCATTTCCTCGCCGACGGCTCTGCAGAACGTTGCATGTCTGCATACTCCTAACACACCACCACTGAGAGGGCCACTGCAGTGCTGAGAATCATCCACCACCTTAATGATACCTGCTCTGTCCACGGTCCTGATCATTAGGGAACAGAGTAAAGAGGACAGATGTTCCACAGAATGGAACTACAAACTACCCCGGACCCAGTGGTTACCGTGGCATTAAGTTCTAATTAAGGATTAACGTGTTTACAGTGATGACGGTGTGAACTTTAAAGGGCTGCTGGTTCGATGTTAAACCATAAACAGACGATGGGGTTGATTATTGTCGCGTCGTGACCGTCTGATGTCTTTTAGGGAACCGTGTGTTTGAGTGTGATTCATGTCATGTTTTAAAAGACATAAACTGAGCTTCACACATGATGGAGTTCTCCGTCATAAGAACCCACCGCTCCAGTCGAGGTCACCGTGGTAACTGGTTCTAAAGCCGGATTCGGACGCGGAGCATCCGGATTCGGACGCGTTCACGGCGGGGTGACTGTCGCTTTTCGTCTCCTCTCTACTCTCACACTGACGGCAGAACGTGGGGCTCAGACTGTGTCTTATGTAACGCTGCCGGAGGGCCCGGCGTCATCGCTCTCCCCGCCAGAGACCCTTTGGTTGGAGGAATGTGTCAGTTCTGCGGGTGCAACGTTGCGCCGGTGCGTTCATTTCATTAATTTTGGAGGTGGGATTGTGTCTTGCAGCTGTTTTCATCCCCCAAAACCTCTGCCTGATGTCTAACTTATTATATAAATAAAATAATTATATGAACGTGCATCCCTCAGGTGTTA
>JAFMOD010000406.1:159106-214106 GCA_019802435.1 Corydoras maculifer | reverse complement strand
GGTCTTATATAAGCCTGACTTGATTAGGTGTCCCCCCCCCCCCCCGGTGTTCTGTGGTTCCTGCTCCAGCTGTAATTCCCCATCGATGAGATTACAGATGGGTCTAATTACAGAGCTGCCGGCACCTTAATTACTCCTCTGTGCCGTCCGGGTCGTCCCGTCAATGGCAGCTCGTTATTAACGCCTCCTCTGACATCAATCGAGGAGACGAGGACAAATGTGTGTCCTGTTCCCAATGCAGGCCATCGATTCGCACACTTCTTCTTTTAGATTTGGACTTCAACATCTTATATTTGAGACCGAGCGATGTCCAGTTACAGTGTCGTGATCACACATCCCACACCCCTCCTATAGGCACTTATGAACCCCCCCACCCCATTTAAAGTTGGACCTCCATCAGCAAAATGTCCATTCCTCTGGAAAGCATGTCACTCTGTTCATCGTTTTTTTAAAATTGATTTATTATAAGTTGCACGTTCAGCAAGTCAGTGCCGATTCGGCCAACGGTTCGGTGAAGCGCGTCGACGCTGCAGAGTTCGTTACTGTAATGACCGGAAGCCGACGCATTAACCAGGTTTAGATCGTTAGGATGAACGGATTTGGAATCGTTTCATCAGAATCAGAATCCGTTTTATTTTTGCCAAGTATGTTACACACACGGTGGCTTAGTGGTTAGCACGTTCGCCTCTCAGCACTAGGGATTCCCGGTTCGAATCCCCATCTGGGTGCAGTTTCCATGTTCTCCCCGTGTCTGCGTGGGTTTCCTCCGGGTTCTCCGGTTTCCTCCCACAGTCCAAAAACATGGATCAAGTTAATTGAATTCTCAAAATTGCCCCATTTAGAGTGTGTCTGTGTGAGTGAGTGTGTGCCCAGCGATGGATTGGCGCCCTGTCCTGGGTCTATCTGCCCAACGCCCGAGACGTTCTCCCCTGGATGGGCATGGGGAACCCCACCGCGACCCTAATAGAGGATAAGCGGGAGATAATGAATGAATGAATGAATGAATGAATGAATGAATGAATGTTACACACACGGTGGCTTAGTGGTTAGCACGTTCGCCTCTCAGCATTATGGATTCCCGGTTCGAATCCCCATCTAGGTGGAGTTTCCATGTTCTCCCCGTGTCCGCGTGGGTTTCCTCCGGGTTCTCCGGTTTCCTCCCACAATCCAAAAAACATGGATCAAGTCAATTGAGTTCTCCAAATTGCCCCATATAGAGTGTGGATGTGTGAGTGAGTGTGTGCCCAGTGATAGATTGGCGTCCTGTCCTGGGTGTATCTGTCCTGCGCCCGAAAATTGCTCCCATCTCATGGGGAACCCCCTCACTCCCGCGACCCTAATAGAGGATAAAGTGATAATGGATGGATGTTACACACACAAGGGATTTGGTTCCGGCATGATGGGGTGTCTCATAAAATTACAATTTACTGTATTTACAATTTACACAGTGATGCATATGTTATAGAATATAAAAGTATCAGCGGTGCGTCCTCCGATAACGCGCGTAAGGTTTTCTGTTTATTAAACGAAAGCGTTTCCGGTTAAATGAACAGCGGCTCTGAAGTCACTGTTATTAAGAGCAGGTGATGGGGACGGTAATAGACTGCTGAATTATTAACGAGCGCCCTGACGAGCCTCTCCATGGGTCGTGAAGCTCATTGTCGATTCCTGAAAGCCTGACAGAATAAGTCCGTGCCCCGGCGGGGGTGCGTGATGCGCAAAACCTGTACCTAAATGTTCAACGGATGGGCAAGAGCATGGAGTCTGCACCCACGTGGTGGGGATAGGGACCACGACGTTCCGTTTTGTGCGGATGGTTGGTTTGTGTTGTCGTGTCTGCTAATATTATTTAAATACATTATTATTATTATTATTATTATTGGTGGCTTAGTGGTTTAGCATGTTCTCCTCTTAGCACTAGGGATTCCCGGTTCGAATCCCCATCTGGGTGGAGTTTCCATGTTCTCCCCGTGTCTGCGTGGGTTTTCTCCGGGTTCTCCGGTGGATCAAGTAAATTGAGTTCTCCAAATTGCCCCATAGAAAGTGTGTTTGTGTGAGTGTATGTATGTGTGAGTGTGTGCCCAGCGCCCGAAACGTTCTCCCCTAGATGGGCATGGGGAAACGCCCCCCCCGTGACTCTAATAGAGGATAAAGCAGAAGATAATGAATGAATGAATAATTTTTTTTTTGTGCACACAGTCGCTCTCCGTCGCCACTGCAGGCCAGCGAGAAGGAGAAGGAAAGTCCGGCTGAACTGACGGAGCGCTGCTTCAGGGAGCTGCTGGGACGCGCCGCCTATGGGAACATCAAGAACGCAGTCACTCCTGTCCTCACGTAAGCCCTGCCCCATCTGCAGGGGACGATGCTGTTGAGGTTGACGGTGACCTTTCTGTGCCATGCTGTGTGTATATCTCCTGTCTTGTGCGTCTCCTCCAGACATCTGGACAATCACTCTCTGTGGGAGGGGAAGTCGTTCGCTGTACGCTGCTTTAAGATCATCATGTACTCCATTCAGGTGAGAACGCGCTCTCGCAGCATTTCCTTTATTCCCAGCCGTTTGTCTTTTCCAAGCTCGAACGCTCTCTCTCTTTGTTCAGTCCCAGCACTCGCACCTGGTTATCCAGCAGCTCTTGGGACACTTGGACGCCAACAGTAAGACCTCGGCCACGGTGCGGGCTGGGATTGTGGAGGTCCTCCTTGAGGCGGCTGCCATAGCGGCCAGTGGCTCTGTGGGTGAGTTTGGTCTTTTCTTCGTAAAAAGGCAGACTTTGCTATAGTTATGAGCTGCAAGGTGGTGCTACAGTAATCCATTTCCCCTTAAAAGTTCCTGGGTTTGATTCTCATACCGGGCCTCCCAGGTGGTTTTGTGTGGAGGCTGAAGGGTTTCATCTGTTTTCCGTGATTCCGTTCCTTTAGTGCCCTCTGGTGGCTGTGCAGTGGTATTTACAGAAACAGGAAAATTGTATTAAGTGTAAAATGAACAGTATTCAGTTACTGTGTGTAAATCCGTCTCTGACTTTGTGTTGATCCCACTCTGGTGTGTGTGTGTGTGTGTGTTTAGGTCCTACGGTACTGGAAGTGTTTAACACTTTGCTCAGACAGCTGAAGCTCAGTGTGGATTACGAGCTCAGTGGATCCTACGACTCCAACATCGCCAGCAACAAAATCATCAACCAGAACGAAGAGCGGCAGCTTCAGGAGGCCGTGATTAAAACGATAGGTGTGTGTGTGTGTTATAGGAGAGATAAAGAGGAAGTATGAATGAATGTGATTGAAAGTCATATTCGTGTGTGTGTGTGTGTGTTTGCAGGCTCATTTGCCAACACTCTGCCAACATACCAGCGCTCAGAGGTGATGCTGTTCATTATGGGGAAGATTCCCATTCCAGGCAGTTATCTGACACTTCCATCTAGTGGCTCTGGGTGGGTACTGCAGCCTAGAAATAAGCTGCTGTATGTGCGCACACACACATTATATTTATATATGTAATTATACATATTAATTAATAGAAGGTAAGTCATACAAATGGGTAATACGTTGTAAAAACCTAAGATTAAATGTTAAATCAACAGATAGAAAATTCCCCATAAATTAAATTTAATTTAATTTAATTTAATACATTTTATTTTTTCCTCCGAACACAGAGGCCTCGTCAAATTCATAAAAATCAGTTTAATCATAGGAATTAATCCCTCTCTCTTACTATTCCTCTGACTCCATGAAGAGTGTGTGTTTTTTTTTTTTTTTCATTATTTTTTTTACACACCACTTCTGCGTTTTGGCTTGGTATTTTATCAGTAATTAATAACACCGTGTAATTTTCGTGCCTGAGGTTTGAGACCTTCTGAGGAGCAGATGTTCTTTGTTATGTCCTGAAACGTTGCACCATACACCTGTGCCTGTCCTCCGTTTATTATTTGACCGTATAGCCGCCGTGCCGTTCGTACACTCGGTGACCGCAGATGCTCTTATGTCCTGACTGCACCCTGTTTTGACTAAAGCATCGTTAAAACCTGCACGTATTCCACAGCGAGCATGAACCAAAGAGCCAGGTTTTTAATAAAAGTGACTAAAGTCATATTTTTCTCTTAAATGTTTGGTTTCCCAATACAATTCACTATAAAAATAAAGTAGGATAATTCAATTTCATGTTTTTTAAAACCTTGTAGAAGGCTTTATTGTTTTTTTGGGGGTGTCGTGTATGACTCTCACTCTTCTTCAGATCTGAGACTGACCGGATGATCCAGGTGATGCTGCTGAAGTCTCTGCGACAGGTGATCTATAACCACTTTATATGTTTAATACATTTAACTCTACAGGTTTACTGAATTAAGCTCTAGGAGGTGGATTGTTTGGGTTTCAGTCCTGTAGATGTTCCGCCATTGAACCTGGAGCCACCTGAATGACCTTCGAAAGTCACTCCAGATAAGAGTGTCTGCTAAACACCACACATGAATGTAAACCAGATTCAGTATTGTAATACTTCAGGATACAAGCTTCCAATTTAGTCAAACAGTTTGGGGAAGGCCCTTTGCTGTTTCAGCATGACTGCACAAACCTTTTGTACACTGTCCACACTCCAGTATGTTGTGCAAAGACTTTTGTAGCTTACAAAACCGATGCTGAGGGGTCGCCATGACGATGCCTTGGAGAAAAACTTGGGGCTTTTCAGTAAATGCGACCTCGGTCCTGCAGGTGACCTGCGGCTTCCAGAGCACCAACATGCTGGCGGCACTGCCCAGCTCCTTCCTGGACCCGCTCCTGTCTTTCGCGCTGCTGGAGGACGCGGACATTCGCCTACTTGTCCTCGAAATCCTAGTCAGCCTCATCGATCGCCATGACAACCTCCCCAAGTTTTCCACCGTCAGGTTTGGAGCCATAAATATTTACTTTAATTAAACGGGAAACGGTAGCAGATTAAAACGAGTGGACGCCGGCCGGAGGACATTAACCCCCCCCCCCCCCTTCCCGCCCTGTCCCTCTGCAGGATCATCACGGACATCTCCGTGCTCAAGCTGAAAATGGAGAAGTGCTCGCGTCAGGACAACCTGTTCATGAAGAAGGTACTTCAGTTCCAACCACGACGTTAGAGACATTAATATAATAGATATTAATTACTAGCATGTTCTCCTCTCAGCGCTGGGGATTCCCGGTTCGAATCCCAATCTGGGTGGAGATTGCATGTCCCCCCGTGTCTGCGTGGGTTTCCTCCGGGTTCTCCGGTTTCCTCCTACGGTCCAAAAACATGGATCAAGGGCAATTGAGTTCTTCAAATTGCCCCATATAGAGTGTGTGTGTAAGTGAGTGTGTGCCCAGCGATAGAGTGCTCCCTGTTCTGGGTGTATCTGCCCAGCGCCCGAAACGTTCTCCCCTGGATGGGCATGGAGAACCCCCCCCACCCCCCACCCTAGTAGAGGATAAAGCAGAAGATAATGGATGAATGGATATTAATGACATTTACATTAGTGACTCCTTTTAGAATGTACACCAATAACCAGGAATAATAGATACAGTGATGTCATGAGGGTGTGTGTGTGTTTCAGCATGCCCAGCAGTTATACAGACACATATACCTGTCCTGTAAGGAGCAGAGCAGCAGGCAGCCGCACTTTGAAATGCTCTACACCCTGCTGGCGCTGATCAGTATGGAGCTCGCCAACGAGGAGGTGGTGGTGGACCTCATTCGCCTCGCCCTTGCGCTGCAGGTAAACCCTCCCGCTCTCGCCCCCACTGTATGCGGCGCTCACGGCGCTGGCGGTGGCGCGGTCCCCTGACTCTGAACTTTGGTTTGAAGGACTTGGCTTTAGTCAGCGAGGAGACGCTGGCCGCATATAACCGCTGCGCCGTTCACGCCCTGTCCGCCGCCTACCTCAACCTGATCTGCCAGCTCACCACCGTGCCCACGTTCTGCCAACATGTCCATGAGGTGAGGGACCTGTGTGTGTGTGTGTGTGTGTAAGATGTCCTTCTCGCTGATCAGTGGCATCTGTTAGAGCGTCTCGTGGTTCTTTTCAGGTTATTGAGGTGAGGCAGAAGGAATTCCCGTTCCTGTTACCAGAGGACATTTTCACGGAGGACCCAAAGTGAGTGGGTTTTATACATTCACCATGAAGACGTCTAACAAACATGTGATTTCATCTTGAGATTAAGAGTCTAACTTTGTTCAGAAGGTCTGAGTGTTATACAACATGTGTGTGTGTGCACATGTTTCGTCCCCTTGTCCATTAAAGCCGATGAGTCACTCGCCGTCCCTTGGTTCCCGCTTTCATAAACATGTGTTGTCCATAAATCTCTGCTGCGCTCTGAATGGAGGTATTGATTTTAGAGAAATGTCTATTTATGGACTCTGAGATGAAGGTTACTTCAGACTCTGTTCAGGCTTTCATCTGAGTTGAGAGGGAGAGAGCGCGAGAGAGAGTGTGAGCGAGAGTGCGCGAGAGTGAGAGAGCAAGAGACAGAGTGAGAGAGAGGGAGAGCGAGAAAGAGACGGCCGAGTTTGGAAAAGTGCCCGCCGTTTGGTTCGGAACTCATCCGTGCCGACTGTCTCATTTATACGCCGATGTGGCAGGATCCCGGAGACCCTGGAGAGGCCCGGCGGAGACGTGCTGTTCCACCAGGCTAAGATCGCCGAGATCCTGGGGGGCAGTGGGTACAACACCGAGAGGCTGGCTACGCCCTATATACCCCAGTTTACAGGTACGCTGTTTATGGTTCCACCTCCGTGTCCGTTCTCTCGCTCTGGTTCCAACCGCCGCTCGTCTTCTTTACATTCAGACGAGGACCGACTGTCCAAGAGGAAGAGCGTCGGAGAAACCATCTCCCTGCAGGTGGAGGTCGAGTCCAGAAACAGTCCAGAGAAGGAGGAGGTACAGAGAACCACAACATTGTCCCCCATCTGCATGTCCGTTAATTAACGTGCCGTCCCAGCGACCCTCGGCGCACGGTTCCTCAGCAGTTCCTGAACCTTTCAGATTTTTAATTTTTTGTTTGTAGAGGACGCCTGCTGAGGAGATCACGTTTGAGGCTCTTAAAAATGCCATCGGTGAGTTTCCGTCCCCTTGTCGCCCCTCAAGAAGCGTCCCGCAATCCGAGTGTGTAGGTGGAGGCTCTGATCCGTTGTGTGTCCCCGCAGTAGACAGTGTGGGGATGGAGGAGCAGGAGCGAGAGCGGCGGAGGCAGGTGGTGGAGAAGTTCCAGAAGGCTCCATTCGAGGAGATCGCGGCTCACTGTGGCGCCAGAGTGAGTTTCCATTCAATGTTCTAAAGGTTCCCCATCAGGGGGCGTTCTCCGTTCTTTTCTGATCATATATCACAGGGGAGCCCAATACGGCAATCGAAGGGGTGTCCGGTAGATCGCAATGTTTTGAAAGGTTTGAAAAAAAGCGTTTATCACATATCAGCGCTTTTTTGCAGCTCCGTTTCCCGCTTTTTTTTTTTTTTCACACACAATGTGATTCATTCTGAATCGTGATCTCTATCGTTCTGCAAGCGAGCAGTCTGCGCGTCCCCTCTCTCTCTGTTCCCAAAACGGCACATTGCCACGCCTCAGTGCCTAAATCCCATAGTCGTCCCACAGTCCAAAAAACATGGATCAAGGTGAATTGTATTCTCCAAATTGCCCCACATAGAGTGTGTATGTGTGAATGAGTGAGTATCTGTCCAGTGATAGATTGGTGCCCTGTCCTGGGTGTATCTGCCCCCCCCAGTGATATATATTTCTTTTCATTTATTCATCCATTATCTTCCACTTTATCCTCTATTAGGGTCGCGGGAGGGTTTCCCATGCCCATCCAGGGTAGAACATTTCGAGCGCTGGGCAGATACACCCAGGACAGGGCGCCAATCTATCACTGGGCACTCACTCACACAAACACACTCTATTTGGGGCAATTTGGAGAATTCAATTGACTTGATCCATGTTTTTGGACTGTGGGAGGAAACCAGAGAACCCGGAGGAAACCCACCCGGACACGGAGAGGACATGGAAACTCCACCCAGATGGGGATTCGAACCGGGAATACCTAGCGCTGAGAGGCGAACGTGCTAAACCACCGTGACGAATTTTTTTATTTATTTATTTTTTACAAATTTGTGCTGTATACTCTCTGTTTGGCTGTAACTAAAGTCAAGTTTTCTCTGTGCTTTTTGCTGGAATGTATTTAATAAAAGAGCAGTTCTAACAGATTCGACAAAACTGGATTCAATGATGGATTCAATATAAAAGCCTAAAAAAAAAAAGAGATCAGAGAGTAGATCTCGATGACCTGTCTAATGCAAAAGTAGATCTCGGGCCAGAAAAGTGTGGGCACCCCTGATGTATCATAACCCTTTTTATTTTGTTCTTCAGGCAACGATGTTGCAGAGCAAACTCAGCCAGATCTTTGAAATCACAATCAGGTAGGTTCGGTCCCGGGACCGCTTCTGATGTACCCCTCACCCAATGAGGTGCCGTGCACCGACCCCTCGCTTAAAATCTCTCCCTCGGGTTCCGCAGGCCTCCGCCGAGCCCGTCCGGCACCGTCACCGCCAGTTACGGTCAAACCCAGAGCCGCTCGGTGCCCATCTACGAGATGAAGTTCCCCGACCTGTGTGTGTATTAGCGCAGGGAAGTTCCCGGGGGCAGAGAACGCCGAACCGCCACCGGGGACCGCCACCGGTTCTCTGTTGCTTTTTTTTTTTTTTTTAAAGTACAGAAAGCAGGTAACAAGCAAGAGATAATCCTCCCTCCATGCTCTCTTATCATCTCCTACAGGTGACCCCCGCACAGCGCCCCCTATCTGCACTGTGACTACTGGCAAAAAGCCAAAAATACTCACCGAATCACTAAAGACTGGAAGCCATACGCAAGGAACAGGTCTGTAGGTGGAACGAGCGTGTTAGTGTCCGATGTTTAAACTGACCGGGGCCTGTCCCTGGGGCCTGTCCCTGGGGCCTGTCCCTGCATGCGAGGTTGAAATGAACTCTTTTCTTTGGTTCTCTTTGGTTTTTATAAGCATTTATTATTTTTATTTTTTTTTGTTCACTTTGGTGCTATTATAATTTTGTGTTTCAGCCACTAAACATGTATTTGTGCATCGTATGCTTAAAAGTGAAAGTATGTGGACACCTCGTCTAACTCGCCTCTCTTTGCACCTATAACGATCCTTTTGGGAGATTTGGAATGTTCTTTAAGGATTACTCTACGATGCACTTCAGCCCCGCAAAGCACACGTATGAAGGCGGCATGGCTTCACGACTATTAGACACAGAGCGACGCATGCTATAACTAGAATAGAGCCTTCCCTAAAGTGTTGAAGATGTTCACACACGCGGTTCTGGACGTTATTCCCAGAAAGTCATGTATAAAATTCATCTGTTAACCTTCAGATCCGCCAATCGTGTAGCAACAACCACGCCACAATCCGAGCCACAGAGAGCTCACGGAAATATTGTGAATATTCGCCGAAGCTGCAGGTTTGCCTTCTGGACTTTGCTGCTCCATTTTGAGATGTTTACTTTGGAGAATGAGAATGATTAATTGCCCCCAACCGGGGTGTCCACACACTTTTGGTGTTGGGTGTTAATGCACACGGGTGTTTCTGATCCATTTTGGGTAACAGTGTGTTCGTCCTGTGTTTATGAGATGAGATTTATAACGGAGATGGTTCTGAATGTGAATGATTCTGGGGAAGCACGGGGAACCTGCACTGGAACTATTAAACTTTGAACCTGCTTCTGTGAGTGTCTTCCCTCCTAAACACCCGGGTCCGTCTTCAGAACCAAACCGGTTCCCCAGTGTTCTCATGTTACACTAATGTGTTCCAAAAAATGACCTCCATCAGGTCCTGTGGTGTCCCCTGCCGTGTAAAGGTTTCTGCTGGACGTCACTGGAACCTCCACGTTCTCCACGAGTCATAATGCCATATTAGATTATAGATTAGAGTTACAGAATCCCTTTGAATGGTTCCTGCTCGTCCTTGAAAGGTTCCTGGTGTGGGTTCTGAACATGTTCACTCAGCACAGACCCTTATGAAGCTGGGTTTTGTTTAATTAATCATTATTATTATTTTTTTTTTGGAAAACCTCATTAATTTAAACGCCCTGATTCAACCCACAGACCCAGAGTCATTATCCTAATACAGAGGTGTGTGTGTGAGGGAGGGAGAACTAACCAGCATCTGGACCGTCCCACAGTAAGATAAAGCATAGGATGCAGACTCTGATGATGCTGCTGCTTTGGGTGGAGGGGGGTGACACTGATTGAACTGTTAGATTAGTTCTCAGTTCTCAGTTCTTAGTGTTCTCTGTTATTGAAACCCGCCGGTGGCAATGGAGTCACATTAAAGCTCTCCGTTCATGTAAAAGCACTTCGGCATCCCGATTCTTTCTAATCAGTGATGTAGTTTCTTAAATAATGGATTCCTTTAAATGATCCCAAATCTCACCCCCCCTCTCTCTTTCTTCTGTTTCTCTTCATGTTTTATTCCATGCCGTGTCTAAAGTTTTATTCACAGAGGATCAGATGAGTGTTCGTTTTATGTTTGTTTTATTTTTATAATTTTTTTGTCCCGTGTTCGTCTGTGACCCATCGGTTCTGAGTCTCTGCTGATGCTGTGGGTGTGTTTTCTTTCGAACCGTGGTCGGTCATGTCTTAAGTGCCAGTCTGTCTGTTCTCGTCGAGGTCTCCGTCTTTAAATGTGAGTCTTTGCTTTGTATTCCGTCGTTTAAAACACAGGGACACGTAAACCGCACAGCAGCCGCTGATCGACCACCCTGCTCTCTGATCTCTAAAAGTTTTGGGGTTTAAACAGAAACTGTCGGAATACAACGGATTAAATTTATCATCAGCAATCGAAGGCTTCTGAGTTTCTTTTTAAGATTATAAATGTTATGTTTATAAATGAGATTTTATATCTATATTCACAAATTGACCCTGTTCTGTGAGTGATTTAATTCAATTTAATTATTTATAAATGATTGTTTCTTGATTTAGAAACTGGGGGACGTTAACACATCACACATCATATTTAATATATAGATATATGTGTGTGTGTGTGTGTGTGTAATCAGTTTATTTACTTTGTTGAATAAAACACTGCAACATTTTTATTGGAATTTATTATTAAGGTGGAATCTGTGTGATTTAATTTCATTTTTTTCCCGGTTCGAATCCCCATCTGGGTGGAGTTTCCATGTTCTCCCCATGTCTGCGTGGGTTTCCTCCGGGTTCTCCGGTTTCCTCCCACAGTCCAAAAACATGGATCAAGTTAATTGAATTCTCAAAAAAAATGCCCCCTATAGAGTGTGTCTGTGTGAGTGAGTGTGTGCCCAGCGATGGATTGGCGCCCTGTCCTGGATCTATCTGCCCAACACCCGAGACGTTCTCCCCTGGATGGGCATGGGGAACCTCACCGCGACCCTAATAGAGGATAAGCGGAAGATAATGAATGAATGAATATATATATATATATATATATATATAAAATGTCTGTGTGTGTATAATCAGTAGATCATTAACTTTGTTAAATAAAACACTGTGGCATTTTTATTGGACTTTATTTTCAAGGTGGATTTTCAAGGTGATACAAGGAAAAGATTTCTCCGTTTCGTTAACATTTCTCATTGTTACTGAGTGATGATTTTAAAATCACGGAGTTGGTGATCATTCGAACCCTGTGTGATTAAAGGACTGGAGCGGTTAAATCATTGAGGGGTTAATTAGGATGGATGCTGGTTGGAAACAGTTTTGGGCCCCACGGCGTCCGGACCGCAGGAACGTCCCCCCGGGTTTGTGTCCCGGTTCCTGCTGTGGTGTTCAGTGAACGCCGATGGTGCGGTGCAGCAGCCAGAACAGCGGGTGTCTGTGTTTGTGCCAGTGCTTCCTGAAGTTGTGCCAGTGCTTCCTGAAGCCGCCGTGGCGCCTGCGTTCGTGGGACGAGGCCCAGCGGAACTTGAGGTTCTTCCGGGGCTTGCGCACCCATTCTTCAGAGGAGTCCAGTTGGCGCTTTCTGGACGGGACCTCGTGGCTCTCGTAGTACGTGTGCACTTTGACGGGCCGGCGCTTGCGGCCCGCGGGTTTGCCCCAGCGGAAGTGCTCCATGGAGTAGGGAGGCCTCTCGTTGCGGCGCTGAGGTGTCTGGTGGTACACCTCCTCGCTGCTCCAATGCTCATTGTAGAAGTGAGGGAGCACCTCGTTTGCTCTGCACCGCTTGAGACATTTCTGAAGAAGCAAACAGAAAGAAGAAGCTCAGACGTTTGTCCGCGGCCTCATAAGAGTACAGGCCTCCAAAATCACCCTCCACCCACCATCTACTAGACTTTGGAGTGCAGATATTTGCCCATGTCTTAAAAAGAGCATTTGTGAGGTCGGACGCCGATGTTGGACAAAAGGACCTAGCTCACAATCTGAATACTAATTCATCTCACACATTCATAGGTCCTGATGGAGTCAGTCAGGTTCTTCCGCACCAAACTCCCCCCACTATGAACATCCCCAATGGGCCTTCCCCAAACTGTTTCCCCATAAAGTGGTCCAGAGTTGGAGGCTGGGTTTCTAATTTTATACAGATGTGATCATTGACAGATGTTTCCATTATAATTATAAATCATTACGTTAATTAAAGCTGTTACCATTCTCTCGTGAGGGTTCAGGCTGTTACAGTGTTTGGCGTTCCAGCACCGCCCGCCATCCGCTGACCCCCAGAGACACAGCAGGAACCCCGCCAGGAACCAGGAACCGGTCTGCATCTGCAGGACAGTGAGGCGAGGGAGTCACGGATCAGGTAAGTCGTAATCTTTAATAACTGATTCAGAGGAGGATCTCCAGGTGGCCGATGCTCTCGACTCTGACTGATTCTCCTCTGAATGGAGTTCTATGTTTGTGTTCTTCGGTGCAGAGCTGCAGCGGAACCCGAGCTCATTCAGGAGTCTGTAAAGCCGTGGGTTTTAGAACCCAATGACGCTTTTTTAAAGGTTCAGCTCATTCAGGTTCCTCTGCAGACTCTCAGCGTGACCTTGCGGTCGTGACGTCACTGAACCCTGAGAACTCAGGTACACAGACTCAGAAAGAACATCCGAAAGAGCAGATAATAAACCTGGAGTTACACCAGACTTATCAGCAGTCAGGGAACAGAAAAGGGCCTTCCCCAAACTGTTGCTTTTATTGCTTTTTTTGTTGAGGTTCTGTGTATATAACTATAAATGATAAAAAATATGCATCAACGTGTTTAAAGAAATTTCAAATATTTTTAAATAACAGAATAAAACAAGTAAATTATATTTAAAAAAAAATAATCTTGATCACCTCAGTGTGTTTAATGTTTAATCTTTAAAAAAAAATTTATGTTATAAATGCACAATTTTTAAACACAACAAAAATAAAGATGTTAATGCTACAGATAGAAATCCAGGATTCATTTACCCAAAATTAACACAATTAACATAATTAAAAATTAACATAAATAACGGTTCTAAAGTAGAGACAGCTCTGAGACGTTGTGTTTTTATTTCTACATGATGAGCCCAAAATTACTATTATTATTATGAATTAGTGTATTCACGTTTATTTGTTGTTTATTGAGAATGGATTGTTAGTGGGGGCAGCACGGTGGCTTAGTGGTTGGCACGTTTTCCTCTCAGCGCTAGGGATTCCCGGGTCAAATCCCCATCTGGGTGGAGTTTCTATGTCCTCCCCGTGTCCACGTGGGTTTCCTCCGGGTTCTCCGGTTTCCCCCCACAGTCCAAAAACATGGATCAAGGTGAATGGATTTCTCCAAATTTCCCCATATAGAGTGTGTGTGTGTAAGTGAGTGTGTGTCTAGTGATAGATTGGCATCCTGTCTTGGGTGTATCTGCCCAGCGCCCGAAAAGTTCTCCCCTGGATGGGCATGGGGACCCCCCCCAGGTGACCCTAATATAGAATAAAGCAGAAGATAATGGATGAATGGATCGTTAGTGTCGTTAAAGCAGGTGAGATTAAAGATGCACATGACTGAAGTGAGGAAGATGAGTGAGGTAGTGAGAGGTTTTGATTTAATTAAGAGGAAGCTGAATGTTCTTACCGTTGCGAGTGTGAGGGTTCTGAAGCTGCCGCTTGAGTCTGATGTCCTCTGCTCCGGTTCTCCTCCTCAGTGGACTGATGAACTCTGAGCTTCTCTTTTCCTGAATGAGGGTCTCTCTCTCTCTCTCTCTCTCTCTCTCTCTCTCTTATTTATACACTCAGGTGAACGCCAGCCCCTCAAGGCCGGCAGATAATGAGGTGGAGGTGGCGGTCTCCGTCGGGAAGAGACACGTCAGGCGTAACACATTTCACCCCCCCACCTACGCTTCACCTGAACCGAACCATAATGCAGGAGGTCGTTTAGAGAGGGCTGTGAGGATTAACAGGTGGGTGCTGCACCACCTGCTGAAGGGAACATGCTAAACCACTAAAGCCACCGTGCCGCTCACGATCATCATTACATTTACAATTATTAGTCATTCTTGGCTTAGTTTTTATTAGTCACAGTGGCTTAGTGGTTGGCATGTTCTCCTCTCAGCGCTGGGGATTCCCGGTTCGAATCCCTATCTGGGTGTAGTTTCCATGTTTTTCCTGTGTCCGTGTGGGTTTCCTACGGGTTCTCTGGTTTCCTCACACAGTCCAAAAACATGAATCAAGGTCAATTGAATTCTCCAAATTGCCCCATATAGAGTGTGTCTGTGTGATTGAGTGTGCCCCAGGTGATAGATTGGCGTCCTGTCCTGGGTATATCTGGCCAGCGCCCGAAACGTTTTCCCCTGGATGGGCATGGGGAACCCCCCCCCCCTCCGACCCTAATATTGTATAAAGCAGAAGATAATGGATGGATGGATCGTTAGGGTCGTTAAAGCAGGTGAGATTAAAGATGCACATGACTGAAGTGAGGTTGCCCCATATAGAGTGAGTGTGAGTGTATGTCCAGTGATAGATTGGTATCTTGTCCTGGCTGTATCTGCCCAGCACCCAAAGCGTTCTCCCCTGGATGGGCATGCAGAACCCCCCCCCCCCCCCCAAACCTAATAGAGGATAAGGTGGAAGATGATGGATGGATGGACTTCATTCTTTTTAAACTGCACGGCAACAGATGCCCCACTGTGTTTGGTTTTCCATGTGCAGGATGGAGCAGTGAGGTGGAGGTGTGTAACAGAGTTCTGCTGTGTATCCCGTGTGAACAGTTATTTGGTTCCAGGTTGCCGCATCCTTCATCAGTTCTTCTATCCATCCATTATCCATCGCTTTATCCTATATTAGGGTCGCAATGGGGTACCCCATGCCCATCCAGGGGATAACGTTTCGGGCGCTGGGCAGATACACCCAGGACAGGGCGCCAATCTATCACTGGACACACTCACTCACACAGACACACTCTATATGGGGCAATCTGGAGAACTCAATTGACTTGATCCATGTTTTTTGACTGTGGGAGGAAACCGGAGAACCCGGAGGAAACCCACGCGGACACGGGGAGAACATGGAAACTCCACCCAGATGGGGATTCAAACCGGGAATCCCTAGTGCTGAGAGGCAAACGTGCTAACCACTAAGCCACCGTGCCGTCTCATCAGTTCTTGCCAGACACATTATTAAGCATGATTTTAATAAATGTAATTATAAACTCCGGTGTGACAGTGGTGTGATATGTCTGCAGGGGGGGTGCAGCATGGATTTTGGAGGTTTTGGTGGAACATGTGCTTTACTGTCGCCGATGGACGTGAATTTCCACGGCGTGCAGAAGACGGCATCGGTAATCCACATCGCAGAACCTTAATCAAGAATCCTATTAGTGAGGATTACACGCTGACTCACTCTGTTCCACACGGCACAGAGAGCGTGAGACGCCCGCGAAGACGTCCTCACCCGGGCAGCTTTGGGGTAAGTCCACGCGTTGACGACGGGAACAGAAGGGATCCGTGTTTTAAACGCAGTGCACTCTGGGATTAAACGAACGCTTTCTGTGGTTTTTATTTGAGTAATGGAATCGTCCTCCCCCGAACGGTTGTGCCTGACGCGGTTGCCCCACAGGGTGCAGGGACAGGGTGCTTCATCAGTGTGATGCATCTCACACTCGACTCTGAAAAGCCTGCGAGGAGACATCCATCCAGTGAAGAATGACTGCGCCGGGATGAGGACACGCTCTCTAATGTGGTGAACTTAAGCACCGCTCAAACCTGGATGGCTTTATTTGGGCCGTAGGGCAGCGAAGGGGCCGGGCGCAGACGCACTTTCCCCTTTAATGGGCTTTTTATGAGGCTGCGTATTAGTTTTCAGCTTTTAAAATGAGAATAAAGCAGAAAGATGTCAACATGATGATGACGAACCGGATCCCGTGCCCCATCTGTTTCTCTACATGCATGACCAGTTAACGTCCAGGTGGTGGAGGATGCTCTGTACTGCAGTGACGTCAGCATGGTGGTGCGGTTGTTAGGTTATTTAACCCTGTATACACTCACTGCTCACTTTGTCACGCCCATCCACCTGATTGCTTCACCTTAAATGCTTGTGGATGTAGAATCAGAGACAGGAGGTCATATGTTGCTGCCCATTTTGTCTTCTTCATCCTCTGATCCTCCATCAGTGATACAGGATGATGGTGCTTGGACAGTCTTGAATGGTTGGATTAATTATTCTTGGTCCAGCAGCACGTCAATGTCACTGTAGTACTCAGAAGCATCCACCACCCAGGATCATATGACCTGTTGATTTAAGGTTTAGTGACTGAATTATGTATTAAATGTTGAAATAATAATAAATTAATTTTTTTTTCTCATGGCAGCATGAAGAACTTTGTCGGAACCCTGACCAGGACACCGTGAGATGTGAGAGAGGCTCAACACTAAGGGTCAGCATGCTGCTCTAAAGCAAAGTCCGCTTAGAGAAAGAGAGGGTTGACTGGAACCTGATGGATCCGGGGACTTTGTTGACCCTCCTGATGTTTTTCTGGGGACCCGGAGCCGGCAAAGACGAGCACGTTCACCGCGTGAGCACGTCTCCGTGTGGAGAATACAGCAATCAGGTGACGGAGGACGGAACCTGTAAACTGATGGCCACGCTGCCCCAGCTGGACGACCAGCGCTGCCCCGACATGTTCCGCTGCACGGACGAGGTCTCCTACTGGCTGCACGAGAACGAGGAGAGGAAACAGCAGATCCTGGCTCTCCATGAGACCATCTCAGAGCTGCAGGAGGAGCTGCGCAACCACCGGCACAGGGTCAAAGTGCTCGAGCTTCAGGTCAGAGTCCCAGAGCATATGGACAAATGTACCGGGACACCCCAGCATTGCACTTATGGAAGCTTTTCTGGCGTTCTGGTCTAAGTTTCATTGAACCAACACCTGTTATTAAACTGCTATGAACCAGACACCTGTTATTAAACTTCTATACTGATAAAGCTTTATAAGTGACCTTACTCTGAACAGTTTGCAATATTCTTGAAGGCTCCTTGACCCTGAGCGATAACAAGCTTAGCACAAAGGCCTTGAACCCTTCCACCTGCTCGTAAGCTTCTCACACTGTACTGCGGCGCACATCCACATATATTTCACTTCTCAACATCATTCTCCTGACTTCTTTAATAAGTCTCCATATAATAATAGATAAAATACAGTGATACAGACCCTTTCGGAAATAAATCACTGTCCTTAGATGATTTCAGATCTCTGTGTTACACATCTAGCTTTAAGTTTCATTCATCCCTCCATTATCTTCAGCTTTATCCTCTATTAGGGTTGCAGGGGGGTTCCCCATGCCCATCCAGGGGAGAACCTATCGGATGCTGGGCAGATAAACCCAGGACAGGGCGCCAATCCATCGCTGGGCACACACTCACTCACACATACACAATCTATATGGGGCAAATTGGAGAACTCAATTGACTCGATCCATGTTTTTGGACTGTGAGAGGAAACCGGAGAACGGAGGAAACCCACGCGGACACGGGGAGGACATGGAAACTCCACCCAGATTGGGATTCGAACCGGGAATTCCTAGCGCTGAGAGCTAAATGACTAAGCCACTGTGCCACTGCTTTAAGTTTCAGCGCGAAACACATTTTGAAACCATGCAGTGCTTTCAGATCTGTGGATCTAAGGTTCGGATCAGAGGTTTGGGAAAGGTTCTAGTATCCTCAACAAAGACGTTCCTGATGGTGTGTTGTCTAAAGGTTATTTTACTACAAATTCAATTAGAAGTTTAAGAAATATGTTGAGACAAAATAAAAAAAAACACTTTAAAGTTTAAATTGAAACTAGGATTTACATAAAAACAAGAGAGACTTGACTGAATTACTAAATTTAACATTTAGAGGTTTTTAATTCAGGTTTTTAAACATCTCTGTTTTCGCTTTAAATATACAAGTCGGAGTGTTATATTCATTCATTCATTCATTATCTTCCGCTTTATCCTACATTAGGGTCGCGGGGGGGTTCCCCATGCCCATCCAGGGGAGAACGTTTCGGGCGCTGACCAGATACACCCAGGACAGGATGCCGATCTATCGCTGGGCACACACTCACACACAGACACGCACACAGAAACACTCTATATGGGGCAATTTGGAGAACTCAATTGACTTAATCTATGTTTTTGGACTGTGGGAGAACCCGGAGGAAACCCACGCAGACACGGGGAGAACATGGAAACTCCACCCAGATGGGGATTCGAACCGGGAATCCCTAGTGCTGAGAGGAGAACGTGCTAAACCACTAAGCCACCGTGCCGCCGAGTGTTATATTAACCATAGTTTCATTTCGTTGTCTTTATGTTCATTAGAAGTGAATATCTGATTGTTATTTTAATTAAATTGGTGATTTAGTTTAAAATCAGCTCGCTCGTCAGTGCGGAGATGCGGCTCCTCACGTCGGCTTGCTGATGCAGTGCTGCCACCTTTTGGTTAAAGAGGCGAACTGCAACAAATCACCAAGTCTCCAAGCGAAAAACTTTGAGGTTCTTTAAGAATTTTAAATGAAGTAAGTTCTTTCAAAATGCTGACGTCTCTGGTAAACAGGAACAAAATAATAATTGAAGCTCTATTTCTATTTTTTTTTAAATCCTGGAATTAGTTTAAGATGTCCTTTATATGTGTCTGTCTCCATGTCTGATGTGTTCTGTCTGTCTGTGGTTCTGTCTGTCTGTGGTTCTGTAGATGTGATGATGATGTGATGGTTCTGTTTACGGCAGAGTGAAGAAAAAACTCGGGTGAACTCGTCGGTGGAGCAGCGGCTGCACGCGCTGGAGGCTCAGTACGCCGAGGCCTCCACGCTGCTGCACATGCAGGGCTCGCTCATCTACGACCTGCAGAATCAGATCCACAACCTCAGCCTGCTGGTGGAGAAGGTCCGGCGAAACCCCGGCTGCATGATCAACATCGTCCGGACCAGCCCCCTGCTCAGCACCCCGCAGACCCTCCATCCTGGTAGGACACTCACTGACTCATGGTTCTATGGGGGGTCGACATGGGGGTGCAGTGGTTAATGCTTTGGTCTTACAGCATGCTCCAGGGTTTTTAAATGTGTGACTCAAGTTTGCATGTCCTCCCCATGTCTCTGTGGGTTTCTTCTGTCTTAAATATGCTTGTATTTACACATTCCCCTTACCCAACATTAGTGCCTGTCCGCACACAGGGCTTTTAAATAAACACGCAAAAGAAGAAGACACAGACACACTCCAAAGTCTTTTGTGTACACAGTTTTAAGGATGTCTTTATACTTTCTGTCCATGCTGTGCAGGTCATGTGGGTGGAGCCTGATGATGTCACGCTGACGTCTGTAATCGGGAAAATCAATTTAAGTGCTTCATTTGTGAAAAACAGACTCAATAAGATATCGATCAGATTTAAAACGAACAGAATCAAAAAAAAAAAAAAAAAAAAAAGACTTTTAAAAGCTTTCAACAACAAACGAATAACACGAAATAAAAAGTTTAATTAAGATTTTTTAAATTTATTATTTTCTCAATTTATTATTAAACAATTAATCATTCACTTCTCTAACATTATTTTGTGCGATTTGCAGCAGGAAGGTTTAAACGGTTGGTGGTACGTTGATTCGTTGCTGTTTCGGACCATATGTACATTAAAGGTGTAAAAAGGCTCATGGAGAGGATGCTTCATCCATCCATTATCTTCCGCTTTATCCTCTATTAGGGTCGTGGGGGGGGGGTTCCCCATGCCCATCCAGGGCAGAACGTTTCGGGTGCTGGGCAAATACACCCAGGACGAGGCGCCAATCTATAGCTGGGCAAACACTCACTCACACACACACATTGGGCAATTTGGAGACCTCAATTGACCTTGATCCATGTTTTTGGACTGTGGGAGGAAACTGGAGAACGCGGAGGAAACCCACGCCGACACGGGGAGAACATGGAAACTCCACCCAGAGGATGCTTCATATTTATCCTTTTTTTTATATGTGTTTAGAGGTGCAGCATGTCCGAAACTGTCCAATCGACTGTGCTTCCATCTACTACAATGGCGTGCGGCGGTCGGGCATCTACACCGTGGTGCCCTCATTGGGGGCCAGACCTGTGGAGGTTTACTGTGACATGGACACGGACGGTACGGAAGAACTGAACATGTGTCCAGTTACAGACTTACATACGTTGCATTTGTGAAGCTGTAAATAAATATATATCTGAATGTCTCAGGCGGAGGCTGGACGGTGATTCAGCGGAGACAGGACGGCTCCGTCAACTTCGACCGAGGCTGGAAGGAGTATAAGGATGGATTTGGGGATCTACAGACGGAGTACTGGCTGGGTAACGAGCACATTCACGACCTGTCCACTCAAGGGGACTATGTTCTACGTATAGACCTGGAGGACTGGAGCAGCAAACACAAGCACGCGCTCTATCAGCGCTTCAGGTTGCTCTTTAAACTCTTTATTCTGTTTATTCTGTTTATTTAACCTCGGGTTTGAATCTGAACATCGAATCAAATAATGTGTCTGATGCTGAACCATTCAACTCTCTCTCTGACTTTCTCTGTGTCTCTCTCTCCCTCTCTCTCTCTCTATGTGTGTGTCTCTTTTCGTGTGTGTCTCTTTGTGTCTCTCTCTCTCTCTCTCTCTCTCTCTCTCTCTATGTCTGTGTGTGTCTCTCTCTGTGTGTGTGTTTGTGTGTTTGTGTCTGTATCTGTAAATCTGTGCGTCTCTGTGTATGTGTATATATGTATGTCTCTGTGTGTGTCTGTCTGTGTGTGTCTGTATCTGTCTCTCTGTGCGTCTGTGTGTGTGTGTGTGTGTGTGTGTGTGTGTGTGTGTGTGTGTGTGTGTGTATATGTATGTGTATATATGTATGTCTCTATGTGTGTCTGTGCGATTCTGTGTGTGTCTCTCTGTGCGTCTCTGTGTATGTGTTTATCTCTGTGTGTTTGTGTGTGTGTGTCTGTCTGTGTGTGTGTGTCTGTCTGTATCTGGCTCTCTGTGCGTCTCTGTGTATGTGTTTATCTCTGTGTGTTTGTGTGTGTCTGTCTCTGTGTGTGTGTGTCTGTATCTGTCTCTCTGTGCGTCTCTGTGTATGTGTTTATCTCTGTGTGTTTGTGTGTGTCTGTCTCTGTGTGTGTGTGTCTGTATCTGTCTCTCTGTGCGTCTCTGTGTATGTGTTTATCTCTGTGTGTTTGTGTGTGTGTGTGTGTGTGTGTGTGTGTCTGTCTCTCTGTGTGTGTGTGTGTGTCTGTATCTGTCTCTCTGTGCGTCTCTGTGTATGTTTTTATCTCTGCGTGTGTGTGTGTGTGTGTGTGTGTGTGTGTGTCTGTGTCTGTGTGTGTTACAGGATCGAGAATGAGGCAGCGCAGTACAGACTCCACGTCTCGGGGTTCAGCGGCAGTGTTGAGGACTCGTTCAGTTGGTATCACGATCAGCAGGACTTCAGCACGCCGGACGGTGGGAACATCTGCGCAGAGATCTCTCACGCAGGCTGGTGGTACAACCAGTGCTTCTACGCCAATTTAAACGGGGTCTACCACAAGGTACGGCCCTCGGCTCCTCAAACATCTGCCCCGTTTAAACGCACCGCGGGATTCTAAAAAATACCATAAAATAGTTTTCTAACGCGTTCACACGGCGGATTTTCATCCCGTCGTTGTGACTAACGCACGCACAACTCTGGTTTAAAATGCAAATCAGGTTACAACTTAACAGTAAAGACAAAGTCCCACCGTCCTTCACATACAAATGAGCCAATGACACGGCTTTAAATTTACAGAAGAAATGTACACAGGCTTCACCGCTGACACAGCAGAAAGTTTCTTCTTCTTCTTATTATTATTTCAGCGTTTTTTTTTAATAGTTTTTATACAGAAGTCGTCACAGCGACGAACTCGCTTTTAAAACTTTGGCCCAGTGTTTTTATCCCGGATACTGAGCCTGGGGACACACAGACTATAGGGACGATTTAGAGCTGCCGATTCATCTTAAATCCATGTTTTTGGACTGTGGGAGGAACCCCATGTGGACACAGGGAGAACATGCAAACTCCACCCAGATGGGGATTCACACTGAGAAGCCAAAGTGCTAACCACTAAGCCACCGTGCACAGCTGCAAGTTTAAACCTTATAATATTTTGGGCTTTTTAAAGTGGGACTTGTTAAAGTAAAGCTCAAACTAATGAAGCTCTTTTAAGTTTAAATGTTTTTTTAATCAGTTTTCTTCTCGTTAAGCTGCTACATTTACGCTCCTACGTTAGAACTGTAATTTATGTAAACTGTACATATAAGTTTATGAGTTATATAAGTTTTTAGAGTGATGAGTTTATTTTAAAAAGTTCCGTGTTCTTGTTTGTGTCTCGGCTGCAGGGGGGACGTTACTCTCCCAAAGGGAAAAACGCCCTCGGACCCAACGGCATCGTCTGGTACACCTGGAAGGACTCAGATTATTACTCCTTGCGTAAGGTGACCATGATGATCCGCCCTCGCACCTTCAGACCGCACCTTTCACCTTGAAACGCTCGCACATCCATCCATCCAGCCAATTAGATCTCTCCTCAGCACAGCGGCAGGTCACCTGTGTGTGAGGGAGGTGTTTACAGAGTGAAGTGGAACAGCTCTGAGGATGCACAGTCTGAGAGCTCATGAGGTCTTTATATCGACATGTTTTGTTCATCTTAAGAGGTTTGGATGTGATACCGCAGCAGCCCAAACTTCTAAAAAAAAAAAAAAACTATCTTAATTATAACATGGTCGTTCATGTCGAATTTGTTATATTATATTGGTTTCATAATTTAAGGCAGTTTAAACAAATAATACAAACTGCTACAAAAGCAGAAAAACAACAGCATTAAAGCCGCAGTATGTAACTTTAGGGATGCGCTCTAACTGCACAAGAGAGCTTTATTACTATTTTTACATCGTGTCTTTATAATGAGGCCAATAACCGATGCACGAGGTTCAAACCCAGTCAGCGTGATTCAGCTACGAAGTTCCATACTGCAGCTTTAAAGTTAAAATGCCGGAGTTTTGGGTGCAGAGTTTAAGGTGACTGTTTAGCTGTTAAAAACAATTTAAAAAAACCCAAACACTAGAACGTCCGATGTTAAGAACAACGTCTGAGTGATGAAGTTTGAGTTTGAAGGTTTAACTTCTTAAAAATGAGAAAAGGCTAATTTGCGATCGTTGTTTGTGGTGACGGTTAGTCTGTAGTTTGGCGTTGAAGGTGCAAAAACACTGAATTCTGGGTAAATGCATCCGCACGGCTCACTGTGTTTGTTTAGGTTTCAAACTCCCACTTCATTTCTATAATGCCTTTGATGCGTTACGCATTCACGAAACTCATTTGCATGGCATAAATTTGCATGTCCTCTGACGGGATAGGACCCAGTACCGCATTCCTACGCTGCCACGCGCACCTCATTCAGCCGCCCAAACAAGCGGCCGCTTCATTTTCCCTCATTGACATTCCAGCCAGAGAGGTGAGGGGGGCCCGGCGCGGGGGGCGTCAGAGCAAAGAACAGCCAGAGCGGAGACGCTTTAATAAGAGAATACAAATCACGTCTTTATTTCATCAGAATCACATGGCGGCGTTTCCGAATTTGTCCCGGCTGTAAAACACACACCACTGTACACCGGCTGGCACATGCACGCGAGGACGACGGCTATATGTCCACGAAGGAGAGAAGCGCGAGGCGGGACAGCTCGGGTGGGGGGTGAGGTTGGGTTCTGCGTGAGGATGAGGACGCGGACACTGTGCGTGAAGGACCAGCCCTGCTGCAGGAGGGAGATGTTTTTGAGGGAAAAACAAAACGTGGGATCGTGAGAGAATGTCGTCGTTGCATAGGATACGAAGGCACGCGGTGAGACAACGCACAGGACTGCGCCACCCCCAGGACAGAAGTATGCGGACATGTCTTTTAAGTGTGTTTTTTTTGGAAGGATTCGTCTAGTTTTTAATAAACTTGCTCTAAATTCACTAGGCAAGCCTGCGAGGCTGTGACGGTCAGACGTCCGCATACTTCTGCCTCTTCACGGGGAAGCAGGGCATCATGGGAAATGAGCCAACGTTCTGCTGTGAAGCTGAAGAGCGTCTCTGATTTGCAGCACTAACAGCCGCTCCGTTACACTGCTGTGTTTAAAAGGCCGAAGCGCAGCGTCTCTTTATAGTTTGTGTATTGCGTGGACATAACCGTCCGATCATCGGTCGTTGACCGGACAGATTGCGCAGCGCCACCTTCAGGAGCGTCGCGCGTAAAGTAATGCAGCAAACATGAGTGTGGCAAAGCGGTCTAAAGAGCCTCCAGCTGGAAAATGCAACCACCTATCAACAACGAGGACATATGCTCAACAGCGCCCCCTGACGGACCTGCAGCTCCGGCCCCACCCATCTCATACCCACCCAAAACATAATCCGCTCACGAACCCAAAGACGTTACTGTGATGCCCAGCATCTATAAAGTATATTTAATAAGTGTGTATGATGTGAAAACTGCAAATCCCATAATGCACCGGGGCAGGTTCTGATCACCTGTCATCCTGTGATGTTAACGACAGCAAACGCATAAGTCTTTTAATAGCTGTTGAAAATCGGACAACTTTCAACCTGCCACGCCCTTTTATTCAACAACGCTGCAGTGAATTCTGGGATTTGAAGTCTGTTATTGGTTTGCCTTTGTAATAAATTGTTTCTATGAGAAAATTGCATTCTAAACTCAAATGACACGTCTCATCAAACGTCCTTCTGTCATACAACAACAGCGCGAACTTCTCAACAACAAAAAAAACTTCTATACTTATAAAAAGGTCATTTGCATATAATTTGTCATATTTTAGAGTCATCATTGAAAATCTAGACAAAAAAAATAATACAAACTGCTACAAAAGCAGAAAAACAACAGCATTAAAGCTGCAGTATGTAACTTTAGGGATGCGCTCTAACTGCACAAGGGAGCTTTATTAATACTTTTACAACATGTTTTTATAATGAGGCCAACAACAGATGCACGAGATTCAAACCCGGTCAGCGTCATTCCGCTACTAGGTTCCATACTGCAGCTTTAACTTCGACTTACAGAGGAACCTGCACCTCAGTCGTGGGATCATGAGAATTAAAATGGCGTGTTTGTTATATGTAAGCAAGTTGAAGTTGATATTTGATTGCGTTTTCCAGCTTTGGCTCACGGTTCTGTTCGGTTCCTGCCGGCTGGTGTTTCCATGCAGAAAGAGAGGCGCCAGGCTGTTTTAGTTGAACCCTGCGCCGTTCTGAGAGCAACACGTCTATGGCAGTGAGGTCTGTGATTCTGGGTAAAAGTGAACGAGAGAGAGAGAGAGTGATGGAGGGAGGAGGAGGAGGGCGGCGCCGTGTGAGCAGCTAGATCAGAACCGGATCAGAACCAGATCAGAACCTGATCCAAACTCTTCTCCTCTTTACATGGTAGTGAACTGACCGTGGGCCTGTCGCAGCTTCTCTGCAATCTGTCAACACAAACAATCATCACGTCACGTTAACGTTACCATCATGAGAGAGCGCCACCTTGTGCACACGCAGTACGAAGAGTGAACGAATCGCACGGGTTTAAAGATTTAGAATAGAGAACATGCCTCAATACTACAGTCTGTCTGAAGGTGGAGATTTAATAAGTTTAACGTTTTAGAAACTAAAACTGGAATTGCAGAAGTTTCATCAAACGTGGGATCCAGTTCAGGTTCACGTTGATGTAACTCCTTTTGATCTTCCTTAATGACTTTATGAACTTTACACATTTACCTCTTCTTTTAATGTGTAAGACTTTATTGTTGTGCATTCTGTTGTTCATGTCGTCTTTCCTCTGTATTAAATGCCATGAACATAATTGAGTACTTTTATGTTTTGTATACACTGAGCGCTATTTCGTTTAAAGGCTTTTCATTCTGTAAAGCTGCTTTGTGACAATGTACTGTTGTAAAAAGCGCTATATAAATAAATAACTTGAACTTATTTGTATTACATTTTTTCTTTGTAAAGTACGTTTTGTAATATAAACATCAGATGTTTCTATAACTTTCCCAGTTACCGTCACTTCTGCTGTTGATTCCGTGAATTTTCCACATTGCGGGACCAATAAACGATCCTCATCTTATATTTATATGCATCTTTGATGGTGACGTCTTATGGGCTGATGTTAGTAATTGTAATGTAATTGTATGGCATTGGATTTGGTTAGAACATCTTTTCTTTCTTGTTGTGTTATCTTTCATTATGTTGATTCTGTTATTTATGGCTTGATTTCTTTTCTTTATGTAAACTTTTACAAACAGACTGAGTTTACCGTCTCGTAGAATTTGACCTGCTGTTCCAGGTACTGCTGCATCACGCGGTTGTAGTCGTAGATACGGTTATTGTGGAAGTGGTTCATCTCAGCTTCACGACACAAACACACAACAAACACAATGATGAGCAACTTACACATGAAGGATCGAACCTCAGTTCGTGATTCAGAAACGTTTCCTAAAGTTGGACTGAAAGCTTCAGAAAATCCTTACAGTAGAACTAGAGAACTGAGCGTTTCTGCAGTTCCTGTACCTTGTAAAGCGTAAGACATGGTGCTGGTTCTCTTCAACATGGTGACCTTTTCTGAGGGCGTTATTTTGCTGGTGGCCACGAGTTTGTCCGCCTCCTTCACTTTTTCAATGGCGGCCTGAGAGAAACAAACCAACACGTGACAATTAAAATACAGAGCACACTGAACCAGCGCACTAAACTAAACTAAACTAAACTAAATCCAACTAAAGCAAATTGTGTGTTTGTAGCTATAAAACTGACACAACTAACGCAATTTTGGAAATAAACTAAGCCAAATTTGAAGAGTGATTACAAGTTAACGAAGAGTGTGATCACTGATTTCACAACATTGGTCTGTTTACAGTCGTCTCCAACTCCAGCCAATGTTGTATTTGTACGTCCAAAATTGACTGAGTTATGCAACTTTAAAAATCAGATTGTTACTATTGGGAAAAAAATAAGACAACTTTCATGAATGACTACAAGTTAAAGAAGAGTGTGATCACTCTGCAATTGCACAAATTTGGTCTTCCTGCAGCCGTCTCTGACTCCACTGAATTGTGTATTTGTAGCCCAAAAAAATGACAGTTACTCAACTTTGAATATCTGATTTTTCCATTAAAAAAATAAACTAAGCCAAATTCAAAAAGTGAACATGAGTTAAATAAAAGTGCGATCACACTGCAATTTCACAACATTGGTCCATCTGCAGCCATCTCCAAGTCCAGCGAATTTCGTGTTTGTAACTTAAAAATTGACAAAGTTACACCACTTTGAAATCAGATTTTTACCAATGGAAAAAAAATTAAGCCAACTTTGAAGACTGATTACAAGTTAAAGAAGAGTGCGATCACTCTGCGATTTCATAACTTTGGTCAGTCTGCAGTTGTCTCTGAGCCCACTGAATTGTGTATTTGTAGCTCAAAAAATGACGGAGTCATCTGGAAATCTGATTTTTCCCCTTTGGAAAAAAACTAAGCTAACTTTGAAGAGTGATTACAAGTTAAATAAAATGTAATCACTCTGCGATTTCAGAATGTTGGTCTGTTCACAGTCATTTCTCCAGCGAATGTTGTATTTGTACGTCAAAAATTGACAAAGTTACACCACTTTGAAAATCAGATTTTTACCATTGTAAAAAAGCCAACTTTGAAAAGTGATTACAAGTTAATGAAGAGTGTGATCACTCTGCAATTTGACAACTTCGGTCTGTCTGCAGTCAACTCTGACTCCAGTAAATTGTGTGTTTGTAACTCAAAAATTGAGTTACACCCCTTTTTTTCCCCCTTGAAAATAAATTAAGCCAACTTTAAAGAGTGTTCATGAATGAAAGAAGAGTGTGATTACTCTGTGATTTCAGAATGTTAGTCTGCTTGCAGGTGTCTCTAACTCCAGTGAATTTTGTGTTTGTAGCTTAAAAATTGACCGAGTTACGCAACTTTGAAAATTTGATTTTTCCTATTGGGAAAAAAATAAGCCAACTTCGAAGAGTGATTACAAGTAAAAGAAGAGTGCACTCACTCTGCAATTCAACAACTTTGGTCTGAGTGCAGCTGTCTCTAACTCTAATTAATTTCATGATTGTAGCTTAAAAAAAATGACTGAGTTACGCAACTTTGAAAATCAGATTTTCCCAATAGGAAATCGTTACCTTGTGAACTCCGATAGTGTCAGGAAAGCAACCCAGCAGGCCTTTGTACTCATTGTTGGTCTCCATGAGGAAGTGAAGGTCCTTTTTGGGCTAAAAAAAAAAAAAAATATATATTGAAATTAAAATGATGTGATGAGCAGTGTTTACATCCTGAGTCAGCGTTTAATTTAATTTAATTTAATTCTACAGTGTGGACTGAACTGATGACACGCCGCTGTACAAACTGTACGGACCTCATCATCATCATCATCATCATCACTCCAAGTTCTTTCCTCTGACCTTAACGGTGCTGGTAAAAGTTCTGCCCTCGTCTATTTCAGTCGTCAAATCCAAAAACAGGAACACCATCAGCAAACTGAGAGCCGCTGATAAAGATGCCGCTGACGGGAAGAGGCCCCCCCCACGGCCGTTTATAGAACCATCGAATCAATGAGGCGGAGAACATCTGAGTGCTGAATAATACCCAACCCCCGGTCGGTCATGTGGAACCCATTTCGAGGAAAATAAATAAATAAATTAAAAGACACGCAATAATTAATTAACCCGGAACTATGCCGTGGTTCTGGAGGTCAAGGCCAGAAACTCATTTACATATTTAATCAATTGTTCTTTATTCAGATTAAATGTCTCAAGGAGCCAGAACCTTTTAGATCCGTCGATGGAACCCGAACCGCAGGAATCATTCAGGTCATCAGACTCTCCTCTATTTTAAACTGACCGTCAGACCACTGAAGTCATGATGTCATTTTTTGGGGCGGGGCCTCGTTTAGGCAGGCGGTAGCCCTGACTCCTCCCCCTGCGTCCCATTTCACCATGATTGTGGTCTAAAGATTCCACAAGCTGTCTGAGCTGATGGGAATCTGTTGGGTCGGGCACCGATACTACATGAGACGAGGTTATAGAGGTCACGCACTGTGTGGACAGACCTTCAGAAATGATGTCATCGCCAGGAAACAAACAGGACGCGTCCGTCCGATTCCACGTCACATCCCCCAACCTTCACAACGTTCCGTTTCAAAACCCCTGCAGAGGCAGAACCTCGACCCCCTGCCCGCCCCCCAGACACTCGTCTAATTACTTACATCTGCTGGCAAGTTGTGATGTCACCGTACCTGCTCGGCCACCATCTGCGCGATCTCCTCGTACGTCTTCCCCGCCGCGGTCATGGCGTCCGTCAGCGTGGCCTCTCCTGTGGGAAGCAGCACAACCACACGCTCACCACGCGAACCGCCGTCCCTTTAATCAGGGTCAAACCGAAACCAGACCCCGGCTTGGACGGGAGCGGCACTGACCTTCGTACCCGCTGCTGGTGAAGACTGACGACAGGTTCTGGAAGGCCTTGCCGATGCGCTGGTACTCCTTCGGCAGGGCTGGGGGGGGAAGGCGGGGACGTTTGAGTTATTTAATTTCATTTTGAGTTCACGACTCTGACGCAGCGGTACAGACAGACTTACGGCCGGTGCAGCGCTTCCAATGCTCATTGCCGACCGTCAGCAGGTCCTTCACCCCGTCGTCCATGGATTTGGTGAAACGGCTGAACTGCTCGCACTTCTGCTCCCTGTGCACCAAACACACGAAGGATAAACATCATAAATCAGACGTATTCAGACTAAACGTGCAACGTGTGACCGTAAGGCGGGAGCCAAATATATGAGAACACACAACAGGAGACGAAATAAAAAATATACACTTTAATAATAAAAAATAATGATGAGTAATAATAATAAGGCAATACAGAAATATCTCAGGACATGAGCTGCTCTGAAAACAATTTATAAAAACCTTAACCAGATCTCAGGATGCGTGACAGCCTCGCACATCTAAGATACACACACACATACACATATATTATATATATATATATATATATATATATATATATATATATATATATATATATACACACACACACATATATATATATATATATATATATATATATATATATATATATATATATATATATATATATGTGTGTGTGTGTGTGTGTATGTATATATGTATATATAGCTTCAGGACTCACACTTCCAGCAGGTCCAGGTCTGGCATTCCCTCCGGTTCTATTGTGGAGAAGATCATCACCCCGACGGTCTCATCCTTCTCTGCTTTTCTCTTTCCCGTCTTCCAGTCCTGATGAGACACACAACACATACACGTAAACATATATATATATAAACTTATAAACTGCAGGGGGGGGGACATGGGGTGTGGCGAACCTTCTCGTCCTTGTACGTCAGGAAGAGCTGGAAGACCTCGCTGGTGGAGACGACGGGATGCCGACACATTCTGCTCATCCAGGCCTGAAGTCTCTCCATCCGCATCTTGATGAACTCCTCCTCAAAGCGTCCTGACACACACACACACACACACAAACGATGAATCTGAGAAGGAACAGAAATGGGCCTTCCCCAAACTGTTTAAAATACTGGAAAGCATTAAGATGGATAGATGCACTGTTGTACACACGTGACAATAGCTTCATTTAAATAGTGTATATAAATAGATGTGTGTGTGTGTGTGAGTTTGTGTGTGTGTGTGTTTGTACCCGTAACCTGTTTGTCAGGCAGACAGGGGATTGGAATGGCCGACCCGAACTTCTCCAAGAGTCTCTCGTACAGCCAATCGAAGTGCTTGTATCTGTGATTGACAGGTTTGTTGGTGGTCTAGGTGAAGACAACAACGAGGGTCATTAAGGCGTTCGGGGGTTTGGCATGTTCTTCACTGTCTCGGGACTCACGTTGGGGGACACTTGGTACTCGATGTAGCTCTTCAGACCGTACATTTTGGAACCTTTCTTGGGATCCGCAACCACGCAGTCCAATTGGGTTTCGGAATACTCCCACACCGGCCCCACCTCACCGTTCTGAAACGCGACACACACAGATTACCCAACACAGCAGCACAGCGCTCAGACAGTAGGCTGAGGGTGGGCGTTCTCCTTACGAAGACGGACAGCTTGGGTCCTTTGGGGCCCTGTTTGGACAGGAGGTACAGCTCGGGGCCCGATTTAGAGAAGCCTGGAAACCTGGGTACGAAAGCAGAGTGGGGGGGGGGGGTGTTGATCATGTGACCATCAGACCCGCGACCCGAACCGCAGCGTGGCGAGTCTTACTTGTTGAGGGTGATTTTCATGGTGGATCCGTGAGCTCCTCCTCGGTTGATGGCTCCTGCCTCCCCCCCCTCGCCCTCTCCGAAGCCGCCCGAGGACTTCCTGTCGTCCCATTCGTCATCCCACTCGTCATCATCTGCGCCTAGGGATCCATTACCACATACGTCATCGAGGTTTACTAACATGAAACATCACGTACCTGCACCCAAAGGACCACATACCAAATCTCAAGAGCGGTCCTTGTCACCCAAATTCATTTAATGGTTATTAAAGCAGGGGGACGTTATTTTATGACATCACTCAACTCAACACTCAACTGCACAAACCAAAACAAATGACGTCATAAAGAGCGGCATCGCTCGACCCCACACTGTTAGTGTTCTTTACACCACCCGTCATCATGACTCATCATGGGATCTGTTAAAACGGACCTTAGAAACACAAATTCTCCGTTTCATTGGGTCAAAAGCAGCATGCGGGTGAGTGTGAGGGGCGGGTCACACACGACGTGCGGTGTGCAGCAGGTGTACCTGTGTAATCGATCAAGTATGGATACCGATAAATGTCTTCGAAAACACAGAGGACGCAACATTAGACTCATTAAAAAACCCAACACTTCATTAAAGTCGATGGCAGAGCGATTTGGTGGTTAACCACCTTAAAGTTAAAAAGCTTTAAATGATGAGAATCATCCACCACCTGAATATAACCACCATGAACCCGTTCCCCGGTTACCTGGACCGGCGTAAGCCTGAGGGTGTCCGTGTCCGGCCGTCCCCCACGCGCTGCCGCTCTGACCCGTCTCCGTCCCTTCGGGCTGCGCCGCCCAGTTGTTGGAGAATCCTCCGGCGGCGTTGCTGTCAAACACAGCCCACGGGTCGTTCCCGTTACTCGTCTGTCGATCGAGAGTGGAGAAGCAGGCTGTGAGATCAGGAGCGAGAGCTGACCCTCTCAACCAATCAGAAGGTCATACTCATTATGCGTAATTTGCATTCAACTGATCCGTCGGCGTCATATGAGCGAGGCTTTAATCTGAAGCAATTTACAAGTATCAGAACGTGATGGTTTAGGGCCAGAGGTCACTGCCCCCAGGAGCAATGAGGGTTAAGGGCCTTGCTGAGGGGCCCACCTTGAGAAAACCAACCCCCCCCCCCACTTTAGATCCACAGAGTGTGTGTTTTTGTATTGAGTGTCTAATTCTGGTGTATAAATAAAAAGCGCTTTACGCAAGCAATAGAAAGTGAAGAGCTTCCCCTTCTTCTGCAGCAGGATGTAGTTTGTGAATGATGCTCTCTTCCTCCGGTCAGTCAGGACACGTGGTGACGACATGCGCTCGCTCTTACACACACATCAATAAAGCTCTGACCTCGACGCAACAAAAGACAACTTCTGGACGCTGAAAGCAGGTTAAGAGAGCCAAACAAACTCGATGGTTCGCTTCAGAGCGTATTAATCAACCGAGAGATCAGGCCATGCCATGCTCCGAGGACAGGAGCGCGGCCGAACCCTGAGGAGAAGGTGGCAAGGGACCCGAGGTCACACCGAGTCCCCAAACTGAAGATGAGGCCTTCACATGAATTCACTGAGGAACGTCGGCAAGATATAAACGAGAGCGCCACAGTGTGAGACTGAGTGTGTGTGTGTGTGGGAGAGAGATGAAGTGTGAAGTGTGAGGTGTGAATTTGTGAGAGTGTGTGTTTTAGTAGTTGCATGATTCAGGGAGTGTGAGTGAGATCGATTCAGTGCATGAAAGATTCTGTGTGTGTGTGTGTCCATAGGTGTGTATCTGTAATTCTGTGTTTGTTTGTTTGTATGTGCTTTATACATACACAGTATATATATATACATGCCCATCCAGGGGAGAACGTTTCGGGTGCTGGGCAGATACACCCAGGACAGGGCTCCAATCTATCGCTGGGCACACACTCACTCACACAGACACACTCTCTATGGGGCAATTTGGAGAGCTCAATTGACCTTGATCCATGTTTTTGGAGTGTGGGAGGAAACCGGAGAACCCGGAGGAAACCCATGTGGACACGGGAAGAACATGCAAACTCCACCCAGATTTGGATGCGAACCGGGAATCCCTAGTGCTGAGAGGAAAACATGCCAACCACTAAGCCACCGTGCTGCCCTATATCTATGTGTGTGTGTGTGTGTGTGTGTGTGTCTCCATATGTGTATTTGTAATTCTGTGTTTGTATGTGGTTTTGTGAGCGTGTGTGTGTACGTTACAGTAAGTGTGTAGGTGACGCTGTGTGTGTGTGTGTGTGTGTGTGAGAGAGAGAATCATCATGCGTGACAGTATATTTAGAAGTTAAAGGGAAGCGAGCTTTGGTGCGATGGCAGAACGACACGCCTCCATGCACAACACCATGCTGCCTGGAACACCGGAGGTTACCTCGTCAGGGGAGGACAGAGCCGGGGACGTGGGGGTGATTGGGGTGAGGGGGGTATCCGTCTGAACTACGTCCACCTTGAGGAAAAAAGTGGACATTACAGCATTACAGTAAATCACCTGCGAGGACAGAGGTGCGGGCGGTGCAGAGGTGCGGGCGTCTCCTTCCATCAAACCAGCAGAAGTTAGAACGCGAGGTGATTAACTACAACCACACAAGTGTGAACTCGTGCACACACTCCGTACCCTGTCGTAGAGCCTGCGTGCGCTCTGTACAGTTCTATAAACCGAGCGCTTGGCACGTCACGAACCTAGGTCATTTTAATAATCAGTCAAATAAAGCGCGACGTTCAGGACGCATGAACCCCACCGTGCGGCAGAGTCGGGCACCGATGCAAATCTCAGGGTTCTATTTAAAGCTGGAGCTGTAGCATTTTGCATTTCGACATAAAACGAGTAAAAAAATAAAAATAAAAAATGAGTAAAAACACGTCCCTGTAATTATTCTAACATTTATGAGATCCAAGTCGAATAGAACATGTGTCTGAGTAAAAAAAAAATAAATAAATAAAAAAAAAATTTTTTTGCATCAAATTCAGTTTCTGTGGGTTTGGGTCCGAGTTAAAATAAAATCCTCATTAAATTGAAGCAGAAGTTCTAAGTGTACCTCGGCATGAAGAACGCATCGGCTGTTCTCACTTCTGTACGAAAAATGTAAAAAAAGACGTGACCGACTTCTGCTTACAGAACCACACTGTACCATCACCTGATTAAAAAACACACCGCGGGGCCGCAGGGGGGCTTTAATAGTTAAACAATGTTTAGCTGCTCTCAGGATATTAAATATACGATTGTAAAAATGATTTTTATAAATAAATTAATTAAATTAGCGTTAAGGTCTCAAAGACGCTGAAAACTCACGAGTGAAACGACAAGTCACGATATTGAAGTTAAAATGCTTCAAGCTTCAAATTCGAGTAAATTAAATAAGAACTTGGTTTTCGGTCTGTAGAGCATTTCCCCAAACGGCCAATCAGATCCCTTCATCAGCTGAACATTAAAAATCTGCCTTATTTCAAAATAATGGTCTGCGTACAAGAAGAGGAAAGGAGGAAGGACGCGGTGGGGTGAGGATGAGAAGGACGTGAGGACTCACCTGGCTCTGTGTGTTGTTTGGGGCGTGGGAGTCGAAAAACGTCAGGTCCAGGGGCGGTGCGCTGCCCTCTGCTGCCGAGCCGAGAGTGTGAGCGGAACCCACCTGAGAACAAACACAGTGACCTGCTTCAGAATCATGTTCGCAGTCACCATGGAGACGCTCCATCGGTCAGAATCCACTGATCCTCATCCTCGCCTGACTGTCTCGACACGGGAAGGTTGGCGCAATTGGCAATGATGTACAAACCGGTCGTCCAGTCCAACATCGCTGTCTGACATCACGTCTGGACGAATGGGCAAAATTTGGAGTCCTCACAGAAAAGTGAGGTACCAAGTTAGAGTACGATGTCAGAGTGTGATTAATTGGACAGGCGGTCCTGCAGGACGCCCCCTAATGGACTAACATATAGTTTTCCAGTTGTTAGAGTTTTTCCATTTGTTAAATATCTCTACATGTCTATCCTACACTGTTGTTGCTGCCTGGCCGCTCAAGGAGGACGTGTTCCCCACTAAGTCTTGGTCCTCCCAAGGTTTCTTCCTTAAACAACAACATAACAGGGAGTTAACTCATGTCTCTCCATCCCTCATTTCCCTCTGTAGCTCCCTGTAGCTGCTGCATTCAGTACAAGTCCCTGACTCTGGCCTACAGAACCATTTCTGGATCTGGCCCCTCCTACCTTCACTCTATCTTTTCATAATACACTCCGACTCGTTCAATTCGCTCCAGTGATGATCGCCCCCTGGGGGTTCCACCTCACCGAGGAGCTGATTCTCACTCCGTGGCGTTCATCACTGCAACATGATAGTATGATCTTCCCAACTCTGTCTGTAAGGCAGAATCACTAAACAGTTTTGAGAAACTACTGAAGACGCATCTCTTTAACAAATACCTGTTGTTTAAAAAAAAAAAAGGGGGGGGGGGCACAGCATCAAATAACAATCAGGTTTGATGAATTTACAGTGTAGTTGGTTTTCTTCATAACTTCTGACTGTAATGTTCTCATTTGTAAGTCGCTTTGGATAAAAGCGTCTGCTGAATGACTAAATGTAAATGTTTTCTTGCCACTGTCGCCTCGGCTCGCTCTTTGGGGGTTTAAAGGCTTTTCATTCTGTAAAGCTGCTTTGTGACGACGTACTGTTGTAAAAAGCGTGATATAAATAAATTACTTGAACTTCATGTTAGAGTGTGATGTCAGAGTGTGATGTCATTACTCATTAAGGTATCTGTAGCTGTAATGTGGAGCTGTCCCAATACTTATGCCCATGAGTCTGAGGTCTGAAAGTCTAAAGCATCTGCAGCTGATGCTTGAACTCAGCGATGAGGAAGTCTGAGCAGGAACCCGAGTCCCACAGCTGGCGGCGCGGTCAGAGCAGCTGCATCCTCGCGGCACAGATCGGCCACCTGATTCCAATTAACCCTGAGGCTTTCAAACAGGCGCGTGGTGAGAGGGCTGCGGGACGCCGACGTCTGAGCTCGCCTGCAACGTCTGCAATGCATTGTGGGACGGATCTGAGCGATCAGGCGGCTCTAACTTCTGCACACGACGGCCTTCGGTTCAGTTTCTGCTGATTTTTGGTTATTAAATTAAAAAAACGTAAATATTTCTGGGACACGTTGTAAAATTGGTGCTCCCATCGCAGCTGTAATGGATTCCAAACTTTTCATTCATTATCTCCCGCTTTATCCTCTATTAGGGTCGCGGTGGGGTTCCCCATGCCCATCCAGGGGAGAATGTTTCAGGCGCTGGGCAGATAGACCCTGGACAGGGCGCCAATCCATCGCTGGGCACACACTCACTCACACAGACACACTCTATATGGGGCAAATTGGAGAACTCAATTGACTTGATCCATGTTTTTGGACTGTGGGAGGAAACCGAAGAACCCGGAGGAAACCCACGCGGACACGGGGAGAACATGAAAACTCCACCCAGATGGGGATTCGAACCGGGAATCCCTAGAGCTGAGAGGCGAACGTGCTAACCACTAAGCCTGATTCCAAACTTATAAAACGGAATTAATGATGATCAGGCTCACAATCTCTGTTCTAATTCATCTCAGTGGTCTCGAATGGGGTTCAGTTTTTCCCCAAACAGTTGTCCACAACGCGTGGCAGCCCTGACCGATGGGCGTGTCCCAAAATAATCCATACAGTATTTTCAGCCCTTCCATCCCTTTTTTTTCGCCCTTCGCTCTCCGTCTTCATTCCTTACTGTACTCGGAGAGTAGCAGGGACACATTCGGCCAATCGCGTCACAGTATTAATGCTCGCAGTGCACATCATGTACAGTACAGTCCAGTTCCCCTCAGAAGGTCAGAACCCCATAGGACAAGTCCTGCAGAAATCTGATGACATGAATCGGAACAGAGGAGATGAAGACGATAAGCTCTGCAGCCTTAACGTCCCTCGCTGCACCCCCCCCCCCATCACAGCTGTGTGATTGAAGATCAGCCGTGTGATTGCAGATCAGCCGTGTGATTGCACGATCAGATGATTCTTCACGCTGAACAACCTCAGACTTCACGGCGGAAAGCATCAGCGCTGTACTTCCTCTTTTACTCACCATGTGTAGTATCGTTACCCGTTCTGCACTCGAAGAAACCCCAATTAAAGTCCCTTAAATTACACCCCCCCACCCATCACCCCACCCATCAACCCCAATTAACACCAATTAACTTAAATTCTGACCAGGATCTCTTCCCTCCTCGACCAGGATCTCCTCTCTCCACGACCAGGATCTCTCCTCTCCACTTCTCCCAGGATCTCTTCTCTTCTCGACCAGGATCTCTTCTCTTCTCGACCAGGATCTCTCCTCTCCACTTTTCAACCAGGATCTCTTCTCTTCTCGACCAGGATCTCTCCTCTCCACTTTTCGACCAGGATCTCTTTTCTTCTCGACCAGGATCTCTTCTTTCCACTTCTCGACCAGGATCTCTTCTCTTCTCGACCAGGATCTCTCCTCTCCACTTCTCGACCAGGATCTCTCCTCTCCACTTCTCGACCAGGATCTCTCCTCTCCACTTCTCGACCAGGATCTCTCCTCTCCACTTCTCGACCAGGATCTCTTCTCTCCACTTCTCGACCAGGATCTCTCCTCTCCACTTCTCGATCAGGATCTCTATTCTCCACTTCTCGACCAGAATCTCTCCACGACTAGGATCTCTCAACTTGTTTCTGTATTCATAATCTTTCTCTCATTTTTGTTTCCTTTATTTCCACTTCATACCCAACTTCTTTCCCCCTAATAATTTTCTTTCCTTCCATCTTTTTTTTTGTGTAAATTTTCTTTTCCTTTTCAACACTTAACTTCCCGTTCTCATGTATTTCTGTCTCATTCCTATTCCGTTCACTCCGTTCAATATCCGTTCATTTCATAATATTTCTTTTTTTAAAGACTTTCCTTCCTTTCGGTCTCACTTTCTTTAATCGTCTTACTCTCTTTGACGGTAAAAGCTTGTGGAAAGAAGTGCGGACACCCCCTGACGGAGACGTCCTAGAGTGACGTTCCACAGAAGGAAAACCGGCTGACTGCCGCCGAAACGTCCACATACTTTCGACCGTATGGGTACAATAGGGGTTAAGTGACACATTCTTTATAAAAACTAAACCCTCAGCAGTTTAAGCCAGCAGAGGTCACACTGATGTGTAAATATGTCCGCTATGGAGTCAAAAAAATAAAAAAAGCACTTCCTGTTACATTCCTATCCCTTCTGTGGCAATTTCCTTCCTCATCAGGAAACCTCGCTGTCTCGCTCTCTTATTTTTACATGTTGATGTTAAAGTGTGTCCCAGCGTGAGTCCCAGCAGAGAGACGTCCCAGCCGTCTCCTCTGAACCGTACCTCCACGTAGTCCTCCGGCACCAGTCCGACCTCTCCCCTGGAGTTCCGCGCCTCGATCCATCCTCCACCTACATGCTGAGAGAGCGAGCATTATAAGCACTGAGTGAACCTCTCATCCACCACTCACCCCCCCCCCCACACACACACATCCTGGATAAACATTAGTTAATAATTACCTGGTTGGTGACAGTGACGGTCTCTCCCTCTCGCACCGACAGCTCATTGTTCCCCGGCTCCGCCACAAAATCGTACAACACCTTTGCCTGCGAAGCAGACGAACAATGACGTACATTATACACGCATCGAAAACCAAACACGCATCGAAAACCAATTTGGTGAACTCAATTGACTCGATCCATGTTTTCGGACTGTGGGAGGAAACCGGAAAACCCGGAGGAAACCCACGCGGACACGGGGAGAACATGGAAACTCCACCCAGATGGGGATTCGAACCGGGAATCCCTATGGTTGAGAGGAGAACATGCAAAACCACAAAGCCATCGTGCCGTCTCAGATTAATATAATCCAATAATATGAATATCTTGCACCACCACACATCATACTCGTTGCCATAGCGGTGTAATCACATAACCCACGGGTCACGTTCTCATCAGATTCGCTCAGAAGGATGATGAACAGGTCATGATGCCTGATGCGGCTTTTCGTAAGATGCTTAAATTATCCTGATATTTTGAGCCATTACGTGCTTCACTTCCTCAAATCTCACCGACTTCTATTTAAAAGTTGTTTAAATTTATTGAGAGTCCTCTACAGGAACCACTGAGTACTGTAGTTCTCCTGCAGAGGGCTGGATCTCCCGGCGACGGCAGCGTCTTGCAAACAAACCCTCGGGCCTGAGATTTTTGTTTGGATCATAAACAAAGAGCAATACCTTCATGATTACATTCACAGCCTGTTTGGTTACATTCTGCAAAAACGGCCGAGCGGCGGGTCAACCCTCGGAGCTGACGCCGAAGCTCCAATGAGTCGTCAACCGAGGGGCCGAAGGTCAAGAACGCAGAGCTTCACTTTATATAAAGGGGAACTTATGAGTGGAACATGTGAGGAATAATAATCATCCACCTGACGTGAAGCGCAGCGGTATAAATCACTCTGGATGTGATTTATAACGTTACACAACTTCAAAGCCTGATTCGAATTAATTACATCATTTAGTGGCCCGTTTTTATTAAAATTTTATTATTTTTTTTAAGTCACGAACATGTCGTGACTGTTTCCTAACTGAACATGTTTCCTAACTAAAGTTAGGAAACACCACAAACTGAGGGAACTTTAATATCACTTCTTCACACAGCAGGAGATAAACCCATGCAGACATGTGGAGAACATGCAAACCCGGTCCGATAAAGCAAACGACGACATTAAAACCCTTTAATTAATAACCTAACGCAATGCAGAATTAAGAGCAGTCTGTAATGGAATTGGCTGCAGGCTGTTGAGTTAGTGATGTTTGTACTGCGGGGAATTTTGTTTTCCCTTCATACTTTCTCTCCGCCAACCCTCCACCCGTCAGCCTCCACCCTCCCTCTCCCTTTTTCCTGTCACGCATTTTTCTCCTCGATATCAGTCGGGCTAAAACATTCAGATGGTCATGCACATACAGGGATCCACCTCTGGCCACATGTGCGGTGAGGTACAGGGTAGGTCCTATGTCGTCTACATCCAGAACTGACCCTGCCCTCACACTGACGAAGCCACCGGAATTCCATTGGTAACCGGGTTAGAGACACTGTACGCACCCCTGCAAATGGGTTGGTAAAAAGAAACGGTTGGCACTGTGAGATATTCACTTCTTGCTTTTCTCAGGACATTAAAAAAGGACAGAGGGATTACGGCGCCCCTGAATGCAGGGTTTTAGAGGCGGTGTGGAACCGGTGAGAAGTGTTTTGTACACAGCAAGAAATTACACGACGTCTTCTGTTTACCGAAGGAAAGGAGGCGCTACTACAAAGCCTTTATTATTCCCACCCCCACCCCCACCCGACGTGTAAAGGACTCCTCTATTTAGGAGGCCTACTCAGGCCCCAAACATTCCTTAAACACACTGAACACACTGTGTTGACTCACTCAGGACGTGCCTTAAAGTGATGGACGCCAACGTCCCGCCACCGTGTGATACTCTGCACAGTCCGCCTCACGAACCCTGAGATTCATCCCAAATCGATGAGAGTGGTTACGGCTCACGCTGAAGTTTAAATAAAGTGGGTCAATGACGGCTGACTAACCGGTGAAACATCTGCACCATAAAAACGGATCCTGAGACTGAAAGTGGAACTCTGTGGACGGTCAAGCACCGAAGACGCAGCTGTCTACACAGAGAATCACACAAACATACGGAGGTGTTTTTTAATACTACGGTCTGTATTTAACTCCTACAAAGGCCTACAATAACATATAATATTGGATACCATTAAAAAGCATGTTTTAATTATGACACCATATCTCACAACGTAATACGGTTCTCCACTTGTCTTACAGATGGAGTTTGTAGTTCTACAGTTCCTCCATATGCTCCTCACCATACTCTGTTAGTTCCCTTTACTCTGTTCTCACGATGGAGAACCCCACAGAGCAGGTACTATTAGGGTGGCGGATGATTCCCAGCATAGTGGTGTGTTGGTGTGTTTAAACCCCGTATCCACTCATTGTTCACACTATTACACACCTCCACCTTACTGCCCCACCTCGTAGATGTAAAATCAGAGACAGTAGGTCATTTGTTGCTGCAGTTTGTGTTAATTTGTGTTAATCATTTAATCCTTCCTCATCAATAAGAAGTCATAAACGTTCATGGAAATGGAATATGTGGGTGTTCCAATACTTTACTCTATATTCTGGACATATATGTGTACATGTCTGGTACCTTGGAGAACTTTGGAGAAGAATTATTTTTAAATTAGTCAAGTCACTTAAACAGCGCCCCCTATATAATAGGTACCACAAATATGCTGAGCATTGATCGTGTATACATTTTCTGTAGCGATATATTAATAAAACCTATTATATATTGTGTTTTAATAGTTGTATTTATGTGGAAAATGAGTTGTTTTAGGTGTTTTGACGCGAACTGGCGACTACACCAGACTGCCGGAACAAACTACATATCCCATGATGCCCCGGCGCGACGTAATCACCCGCACAGGACGGGTAGTGAAATGTCACAAGACGCCCAATGATCCATTTTTTCCAGTGTTTACAGAAGAACGTCGAAGCTTCAAAAACTTTTTAAAAACAGAAGAAAGTGTTGGATGTCGATCCGCGGCTCGACGTTTTAAACCAAAAACACCGACGAGAATCGAACGGAGTGAGTCGGGGAGTCAGATGAAGCTGCTGGCACCGAACCGACTCCCGTTTATTCCCAAAAAAACCCCAAACTTAGAGACGGAGCAGATAAACTGACCTGAGTCGCCATTACTGCGCCGTTAGATCGGTCATCACAGGACGACAGAAAAACTTCATCCGAACGTTTATCCTCCGAACTCTACGGAACAACAAGCCGCTTCCCTCCGGCGGCTCCGCGTTAGAACATGCTCTCCGCTCCGGCGCTGGAGCCCCGGGCGCAGGGTCCCCACGGAGAGCCCGCTCACAGACACGCCACGGAGAGTCCACTCACAGACACGCAGGACAAACTTTAAAACACGAGCCTTGCTCGCGACCTTTCGGACCGAGTGGCTGATCAAGTGAAGAGTTGCAGTGAAACCGGAAACTGCTGCTGCTGCGCCCTGTGGAGAGCGAACTCTGCACCTATCAGACGAGCACGCACACACTGACGTGCACACGAACATCCACACACACACACACACACACACACACACACACACACACACACACACAGAGAGTGCAGGTCATTAACACCACTCATAACATGCACACAATCAACACATTAACACACAATAATAACACACACACACTGTAGGTCATTAACACCACCTCCACCACCAGCTCATAACACGCACACAATCAACACATTAACTCATTAACACACAACAATAACACACACACACTGCAGGTCATTAACACCACCACCAGCTCATAACTCATAACACGCACACAATCAACACATTAACACACAATAATAACACACACACTCACTGCAAGACACCACCACCAGCTCAGAGGTTAAACAACAACATGCACACAATCAACACATTAACTCATTAACACACACACACACTGCAGGCCATTAACACCACCACCAGCTCAGGGAATTAACAATAACATGCACACAATCAACACATTAACACACAATTATAACACACACACACACACACACACACACGGCAGGTCATTGACACCACCACCAGCTCAGAACATAACTCATAACATGCACACAATCAACTCAATAACACATTGTAATAACATGCGCACACACACACACACACACACTCTGACAAACACACAACACAGTGTTTTATTAACACAACACAGTAAGCATATGTATAAGCATACACTAACACACTAACTTATTACAATGGTGAGACACTAATGTATCTACTAACATTCATATAACACATTAACACCACAACTGACACCAAAGATAAACACACTGAATATGTGTAATAATGTAAGAATCCATGAAATATAATCTAAATAATATCTATCTATCTAATAATAAAAAATATATTATAAATGTATGTCTTCAGTACGGTCTGTATCTGGATTGCAGTGGACGGTTGACTTTGATCTGAATAAAGGAAGCCGTTTAATAAAATGCACTAAGAATCTGGTTTAAATAAACTGCAGGTGAAGTGATGGGAGATTAAAATTAAAATTCATGCAAATAAAGGAACGCGAGTTGAAGTGTGTACAGTGTGTTATAAACCCAGCAATGCGTCAGAGTGATAAATAACAGTATGAGATGAGACTGTTAAGTATGAGAGTGAATGTTTGTGCAGATGCAAAAATACAAAAGCAAACTATTTCAGGTATTTGAGTTCTGCACTCTTCAGCCCTCAAGCGGAACAGTTGGCATGACGAGCGTGAGGAACTGACTAAGAAAAGCAACTGTTTCTGCTCCTGCAGGAGTAACGGGATCACTGATACACTGATCACAGATTAATCCTAATTAATCCTAAAATTAACTGGTGATCCCTAAGGCTATGTTCTGGGCCCCCACCGGTATTTCCTTTAAACCTATAACTCTGCTCCTGTTTATCTACGTGATGATTACACGTGCGGATGAAACCACAGTGATCGAGCTGGTTGAAGATAAACAGTCTCTAATGGAGATGTGGTTGAGCACCTGACATGGTGGAGCTCAGACAACAGCTTATCTGCCTACACCAGCCTGACCAAACAGCTGATCACCCAATTCAGGAAAGGTGGAGATGGTCACACCCCTTTCATCATGGAGATGGAGAGTTTCGGAGTGTCCACATTTTCATCATCAACACAACACCATACAGAAGACACAACATAGTCCTCTGTTATATTAAAAGCATCATTACATCTTTAATTTCCCTTCATGTTGCTCCTGGACATCAGCTACACACCCTGTACATCACACATCATTAACTTTGTGTAGAGGACATCAAAGCTCACCTCCTGAAATGACCCACAGCTTCACAAAATCAAAACTGAAAACTTTTTTTTTGGCGTTTAATAGCCTGCAATCCATTTACAGTTAAATATCGCCATCTAGCAGCCATTAGTCGATTGTGCAGGTTTCCAGCTTGCGTTAATAAAAAAAACCTGTACTGTACAGAAGTGTAAGCTGATTAAAGACTCATCTTCTAAAGACTCAAATTCAAACAAGAATTACACTCATATATATATATATATATATATATATATATATATATATATATATATATATATATATATATATATATATATATATATATATATATATATATATATATATAGGACGGCACGGTGGCTTACTGGTTTAGCATATTCTCCTCTCAGCGCTGGGGATTCCCGGTTCAAATACCGATTTGGGTGGAGTTTCCCAGTGTCCGCGTGGGTTTCCACCGGGTTCTCCGGTTTCCTCCCACAGTCCAAAAACATGGATCAAGTCAATTGAGTTCTCCAAATTGCCCCATAAAGAGTGTGCTTGTTTGTATGTGTGTGTGTGCCCAGCGATAGATTGGCGCCCTGTCCTGGGTGTATCTGCCCAGCGCCCGAAACATTCCCCCCTGGATGGGCATGGCGAACCCCCCGGGACCCTAATATAGGATAAAGCGGAAGGTAATGTATGTATGTATGTGTGTATATATATATATATATATATATATATATATATATATATATATATATATATATATATATATATATATACATACATACATACACACAGTCATCAGTGGATACATACTACATAAAAGTCATTTTAATTTTCCATGCCTTAGTTTACTTCAGATTTAAGATTTCCCTTCAGTTAAACCCAATGATGTGGGTCACCCCATAAAAATCCCACCAGACTTCATCGTTGGCACAATTGAGCCATACAGGCTTTATTCACCTGTGTTTATGAGATTACTTCATTCAGAGAAATAAAAGCCATCAAAACGTGCAGAGCTTTACTTTCAGCAGAGAATCAAATCAATAAAATCGTGACTTTGCCCAGTGGGGTTTAAATATTTACATAATACTTTCCCCGTCGCACCGATGGTATCCTCAACAAACCCTTCGTTCTGACAGACCTGCAGCTTTCTGATCAACAATGACGGAAAAGTGGGAGGTGGCCTGAAATATAACAGATTAGAGCAGGAAGTCTATAAAAAGGACACGATGATCCATTTCAGAGCAGAAAGTGGAGAAAAGAACCGGCACCTGCACCATGACCCTAACGACTCTCCTCACAGCTCTGGCTCTGCTCCTGCCCCAGGCCCCCGGCAGCGAGGTGGATCCGGCTCTGCCCTTCTCAGAGTACCTGGACCTGAGTGGCCAGGTCCTGCTGAGGTGGGGATTCGACTTGATGAAGGACACCATCCTCTTCGAGCTGAGGGTCAAAACCACCGGCTGGACCGGCCTTGGGTTCAGTCCCAACGGAGGAATGACGGGCTCGGACATCGTGATCGGAGGAGTCGGACCTGGTGGCATATATTTTACAGTAAATTATTTATTTATTTATTTAATTTATTATGTCAAGCTAGGATTTTATTCACCTGAGGACATGGGATTTAACGAAACACCTGAATTCAGTCAATAAAAAGTGAGTCCTCATACTACTGTCCATATACTTTAACGTTTTAAGAATGATTTAGCCTCGATAATTAATAGCTGAGCAGTAGAACAATCACAGAACTGTTTTAATTAAGATAATTAGTATATTGTATATTAGTATATTTTACACATCTATATATACTGTATTGGTTTGTATTTCAAAAAAAAATCTTATTTTCTTTTATAAAATTAAATGATAACTTTAAAATAACAGGGTAATCGGGGTCCGTGACCCATAATTTCGTTTTTATCTCATGTACCACGTGATATTAATGATAATAAAATTATCTTGAATTTTGAATCACACCATGACTGTGAGCCAGTGGGCAACCTAAAGTCCTAAACCTGGTGGGACAGACCTTGCATGGCCCGTACAGAAGATTAATCTGAGGATTTCAGATTAATCAGGAGATGGTGAGCAGCATCCTCTCCTCCAACATCGGTCTCTGACCTTCCACATGCTTTTCTTCACCGTCACATGTGTGGAATCCGTCTTGGCCCATAAAAAAAATCCCAAATTCAGTGTGATTCTGTGTATAAAACCCTCCACTCCGACGTGCACCGATGTAAAGTTGTCAGACTGGTATTTGAGGGAATATGAGCTCCTGGTTCTCACCGCAGCGCTTTGTCTCTAAATAGGACAGACACGGCGTGGGAGACTCCATGCCTCGGCTGGACCAGCAGCAGGACTACAAGCTCATTTCCCTGAGCGAGGCTGACGGGGAGACGGCGATGAAGTTCCAGCGCTCCATCCGAGCCTGCAACGAGGAGGACTTTCCCATCACTGTGAGACAAACCCACCGTCTTCCTGAGAAAAAACCCCGCGGGTTAATCACTCACAACGCTGTAGATGTGATGTGGAGGTGATTTTGTGGTGGTACCGCACAGCAGGAACGACCTTAAGAGTTCCTGGATAACAACCCAGCACTGAGCGGACAATAAAATAATCAGTATTATAATAGAAGGAATTTATTCATCCATCCATTATCTTCCACTTTATCCTACATATTAGGGTCGCGGAGGGGTTCCCCATGCCTATCCAGGGGAGAAAGTTTTGGGCGCTGGGCAGATAGACCCAGGACAGGGCGCCAATCTATCGCTGGACACACACTCACTTACACACACACACTCTATATGGGAAAATTTGGAGAACTCAATTGACTCGATCCATGTTTTTGGACTGTGGGAGGAAACCGGAGAAGCCGGAGGAAACCCACGCGGACACGGGGAGGACATGGAAACTCCACCCAGATGGGGATTCGAACTGGGAATCCCTAGTGCTGAGAGGTGAACATGCTAAACCACTAAGCCACCATGCCATCCATTAATCAGTATTATAATAGGGTGAATTAATAAAATTACATTTAAAAATATAAAAAAATTGGAATAACATTTAAAATAAAAATTACATTTAAAGTGTAAAAGTGTAATATTAAAAACATAAAAATAAAGTGTCCAGTACGGAGGGTGATCTACAAGAGACAGTTTTAAAATGTCCTGTTGACCTTATCTGTTCTTCCGGCCCAAAACTAGCTGTATTATTATACGATCACAGCATGAGGGTCTCGGGTTCTTAATGGGTTTTGCATGTTCTCCGCAATGTTTGAATGGGTTTCTGCCGGCTTAATGACATTACATGTTAAAGTGTGTATGGTATGTTTCCCTGTGTGTAGAGTTAGACCCCGTCATGGGGGAAGGACTGTAGGAATTAAATATTGGGCTTTCCACAGAACGTTCCCATCAAGCTGATCTATGCGTACGGGGAGGATGACGACGTCGGCTACCACGAGTCCCGGCGTGGCACCAAGGAGCTGCACCTCCTGAACTTCATGCCTCGAGCCGCCGTCCCCGACAGCCGGCATTCGGACCTCACCATGACAAACGTAACCGTGACGGACGCAACTACGGATTCCAAACATCTCCAAACGGATGGTTCTAATCATGGTTCCTTGTGTTTGGCAGTTCACGGTTCCGTCAGAACCGACCTACTACCACTGCAAGGTCCTCAAGCTGACCACGCCGGACAGGAAGCACCACATCTACCGCGTAAGAGGTGGTCCGTTCGGGTCGACAGAACAATTCTGTGTCATTTGACTCGTGTTCTGGGTCTTCAGGAGGGTTCGAGATGGTGATTCCATTGGTTTTGACGTTTCCAGATCGAGCCGGTTATACAGAACCCCGAACTGGTGCACCACCTGCTGCTGTACCGCTGCCCCCCCACGGTCACCACCCCCTCCGAGCAGGAGTGCTACACGGGAAGCAGCGGGGAACCGTGCATCCACGTCATAGCTGTGTGGGGGGTCGGAGGAGGGGTGAGTTCTCTCAGGTCCTGTGATGGTGGAAGGGAGGGAGTGCATTTTGGGTCGGGTCCCCATTTCGCCAACTCACTTTTTCGGCCGTTCCAGGCGTTCGAACTTCCCGAGGAGGCCGGCATTCCGATTGGTGGAGAAGGATGGGACATGTTCTACCGTCTGGAGGTGCACTACAACAACCCCTCTTCCGCTTCAGGTGCGGAGAACACGGCGGCGGCGCTCCACACTGACAGAAAAACGAAGTGTGCGAATGTGCTCAGGGTCGGCACGGTGGTGTAGGGTTTGGCATGTTCTCCTCAATGTGCTGGGGGGATTCCAGGTTCGAATCCCAATCTGGGTGGAGTTTGCATGTTCTTCCCGCGTCTGCGTGGGTTTCCTCCGGGTTCTCCGGTTTCCTCCCACAGTCCAAAAACATGGATTTAAGGTAAATTGAATGCTTCCAATTGCCCCATATAGAGTGTGTGTGTGAGTGTGTCCAGCGATAGATTGGCGTCCTGTCCTGGGTATATCTGCCCAACACCCAAAACGTTCTCCCCCGGATGGGCATGGGGAAACCCCCCCCCAATTAACTATCCATCCATCCATCCATCCATTATCTTCCGCTTTGTCCTATATCAGGGTCACGGGGGGGGGGGGGGGGATCCCATCCAGGGGAGAACGTTTCGGGTGCTGGGCAGACACACCCAGGACAGGGGGGCAATCTATCGCTGGGCACACACTCACTTACACAGACACGCACACACACACTCTACTATATGGGGCAATTTGGAGAACTCAATTGACCTTGATCCATGTTTTTGGACTGTGGGAGGAAACCGGAAAACCCGGAGGAAACCCACGTGGACACGGGGAGAACATGGAAACTCCACACAGATGGGGATTTGAACCGGAAATCCCTAGTACTGAGAGGAGAACATGCTAAACACTAAGCCACCGTGCCGCCCTAGTTAATAACACACTATTGTGTGTGTATGTGTGTGTGTTTGCAGGACGAGTGGACAGCTCAGGATTACGCTTTCATTACACCTCTCGGCTGCGGCAGTACGACGCCGGGGTTCTGCAGACAGGACTAGCCGTGATTCCAGGGAAGGCCTACGCCATCCCACCCAACGCCTCGGAATTCCAGACCTACGGCCTGTGTGACACCGCTCACATCCCCCACGTAAACCACATCAAAGGCCTTCGGATTATTTATTTAATTATTAATTATTTACCAATTAATTACTTATTTTGTATTCAATCAGCGTCTTATTGTGTTCATCAACATGTGTCTGTTGGGGGAGGGGGGTTCCCCATGCCCATCCAGTGGAGAACGTTTCGGGCGCTGGGCAGATACACCCAGGACAGGACGCCAATCTATCACTGGACACACACTCACTCACACATACACTATATGGGGCAATTTAGAGCATTCAATTTGCCTTGAATTCATGTTTTTTGGCCCGTGGAAGGAAACCGGAGAACCCGGAGGAAGCCCACCCAAACTGGGTTTCGAACCTGAATTCCCAGCGCTGAGAGGAGAACATGCCAACCACACACAGCCATCTAGCTGAAGCTCTTACCAAAGTACAGTATATATGTAATTACTTTATATTGTAATATAGTTATGTTCTCCAGGTCCTCGCTGACTATCCGCATCACATCCAGGTGTTTGCAGCTATTCTACACACACACCTCGCCGGGATCCGGGTGCGAGTCGGACAGTTCAGGTGACAACGGAGCATTGCACTTACACTGACCCAAACGTGGAGGTCATACAAGTGGAGTTTGTGGTTCTGCAGTTCCACGGTCAGTGCAGGGATTATTGTGATTAGGGTGGTGGATGATTCTGCAGTGACACTGACGTGGTGGTTCTGTGTCGGTACCGGTGGATCAGACACTGCAGTGCTGCTGGAGGATTTAGATTTTATGTAATTCTACATCCACAAGGTGGAGCAGTGTACTGTACGGTGGAGCAGTTTAAGGTGGAGCAGTGTAAGGTGGAGGAGTGTACCGCGGTGTACAGTGTGGTGGTGCAGGGTTAAACATTCCCACGGCACTACGCTGCTTTGTTACCTGAAACGGAGTGTCCTCTCAGGTATTAAAAGTTTAAACCCAAAGTATGTAGGATATAAAACGGCAAACGCAACCTGACCCCTTAATCCCCGTGAGCTCGAGAAGTAAGAAACCCTTTAGAATGTCCCAGCTGAATAACGCCTGTGTCCCGTGTTCTTCAGAGACGGACAGCAGATCGATTTCCTGGCCATGAACGAACACTACGACTTCGAGATGCAGCAGGTCACACACCTGGGGACAACCAAGACGGTTCACGTGGTAGGCTGAGCCACGCCCTACATTCTAAAGTACCGGGACACCCACACATTACACCCACAGCAGCTTCAGCCAGGTCTCAGTTCTAGTTCATCTCAGTCAAGTTCTTTCACACCAAACTTCCCTGACCTCTTTGTGCCATGCTGGAACGGGAAATGCCCTTCCCCAAACTGTTATGTTATGTTTATATATATATATATATATATATATATATATATATATATATATATATAATGTTTATATATATTTATATATATTTATATTAATATATATATTATATATTAATGTATGTGTATATATATATATATATATATATATATATATATATATATATAATGTTTATATATATGTCTATATTTAAAGACAGCTTGTTTGATTGTATTTTTGGTTTTACAGGGGGATAAGCTCCTGGTGCAATGCACATACAACACCAGCAACCGGACTGAGATCACCTGGGTTCGTCAATTCTTATATTATAATAATAATAATAATAATAATAATAATAATAATAATAATAATAATAATGTAATGGATTCGTGTTTAGCACATTCTCTTCTTAGTGCTGGGGATTCAAGGTTCGAATCCCAATCTGGGAGGAGTTTCCATCTTCTCCCTGTGTCAATGTGGGTTTCCTCCGGGTTTTCCGCTTTCCCCCCACAGTCCAAAAATTCATTCAAGGTAAATGGAATGCTTCAAATTGCCCCATATAGTGCGTGTGCCCAGTGATAGCTTGGCCCCTGTCCTGGGTGTGTCCGCCCACAGCCAGAAGTGTTCTTCCGTGCATAGGAGAACTTAAATCAGGTTAAAGACAGTAAATAAGCAGTTGGGGCAAATACACAAATTAGAGCATTCAAATTACATTGAATCCATGTTTTTGGACTGTGGTAGGAAACCGTAGAACTCAAAGTAAACTTACGTGGACACGAGGAGAACATGCAAACTTCACCCAGATCAGGGTTTGAACCTGGAATCTCCAGCGCTGAGAGAACATGCCAACCACTAAGCCACCGTGCTGCTCAATAATATTATTATTACAGTTTTAAAGGAGTTTTTTAAAATTTATTATATGTTCTCAGGGAGGTTTTGGAACGGCTGATGAGATGTGTCTGGCCTTTTTGTATTATTACCCAGCGATGAACATCAGTCAGTGCGTCAGCCTCCCCAATTCCACTGCCCTGATGGAGGCGATGGGCGCGACTGATTACACGTAAAACAACAGACACCACACACCGTCCTCACGCTTACCGAACCGTCCTACGTCTCGAGACTCAATCTGTTCACTTCCACAGAAAGTGGCTGAATCTGATGACCAGCAAAAGCTGGACGGACGCATCCATCGCCGATTATCAACAGGTCCTCAGCCAAATCCAGCAGTACACGCTGGTTACAGAGACACAGGTGGGTTCTGCAGTGCTCTGGGTGAGGGTACCTGGAGGTACCTGCTCCATATGGAGATGTCTGACCTGCTGGTCGATTGGGGTTGAGATTCGGACTCAGTGTCCATCTCCTCAGAATCATTAGCCTTAATAAATCTCACCCTGAATTAATGCGTCATTTCGTTCTCCAGGGGAACATGATGCTCGACGGCGCTCTGATTCCAGATCTGCGCCTCAGTCCGTCTGCGGTTTGTCCAAAGAGCAGCGGGGTGACCGTGAGGCCCGCTGCAGGGGAACTACAGCTGCTGTTCTGGGTGACAGCAGCACTAACCCTCCTCTCGCATCATGTGACATCCCACGGCTGACCGTTTGTTCAGATGAGTGTTATTAAAAATGCTTCATCTAATCAATTTATTTTGACTTGAGCAACAGACATAATTAAACATGCGTTTTTAAAAACATGCCACAGCTTTAGTGATGGATTTTAACAGCGTGCATCTCACTGGTGGAGGAACAGGGGTGAAGGGTTCTTGTGATAGAGAACCCGATAGTGGCGGTCGCAGTCAGCCGCACGATGTCCTCACCGCCGTTTATCAGGTTTCAGAAATAACACAATTACACGTAATACATCTGTACAATTACAACTGTAATACATACAGTTTGAACATTGCAAAATATTTAGAACGCTAACGAAAGCCGGATGACATCAGCAGATCTCTGATCTCAGACTTCAAAGAAAAGACTTAATCGTCATTTCTTTAAAGTAAGAACACACAAAGTTCCAAAATCCAAGATCCGGTTACAGAACTGGAGCATTAAAGGCTGCTCTGGTTATGCGTGCAGTTTCACAAAGAAAACAAACATCCCATAATAAACACCCCGTTAGGAACAGGAACAATGCGCTGGATTAAATCCCTTTAGAGTTCAGTGTCATGAATTTAAAGGAGGCTGCTTCTCATTTTAAAACCATTATAAAAAAAAAGTTATTAAATTATAATTACAGCGGCTAGTTAATATTTATAATTATTTGATGACAAAATCAAGTAGAAAACCTAATATCTATTGTAAAATTTATTTACTATATATATATATATATAGGCGGCACGGTGGCTTAGTGGTTAGCACGTTCGCCTCTCAGCGCTGGGGATTCCCGGTTCGAATTCCCATCTGGGTGGAGTTTCCATGTTCTCCCCGTGTTTGCGTGGGTTTCCTCCGGGTTCTCCGGTTTCCTCCCACAGTCCAAAAACATGGATCAAGTTAATTGAATTCTCAAAATTGCCCCATATAGAGTGTGTGTGTGTGAGTGAGTGTGTGCCCAGCGATGGATTGGCGCCCTGTCCTGGGTCTATCTGCCCAGCGCCCGAGACGTTCTCCCCTGGATGNATATATATATATATATATATATATATATATATATATATATATATATATTGGTGGCGGCACGGTGGCTTAGTGGTTTAGCATGTTCTCCTTTCAGCACTAGGGATTCCCGGTTCGAACCCCCATCTGGGTGGAGTTTGCATGTTCTCTCTGTGTCCGTGTGGGTTTCCCCCGGGTTCTCCAGTTTCCTCCCACAGTCCAAAAACATGGATCAAGTAAATTGAGTTCTCCAAAATGTCCCATATAGAGTGTATGTGTGAGTGAGTGTGCTCAGTGATAGATTGGCGTCCTGTCCTGGGTGTATCTGCCCAGCGCCCAAAATGCCCCCCCCCCCCCCCCGCGACCCTAATATAGGATAAAGCGGAAGATTATGAGTGAATGAATGAGTATATATATATATATATAGTTAGGGGAAGGACCTGTTCTGATCAAGCTGTGCTTTATGCTTCTGTAGTTCTTGTTTGGTTCCTGTTTGGTTCTCTGGGTCTAATTTTCTTCTAAAATACGGGGTGGTTTGGGAGTCACAGTGTTAACATTACGTCAGTGAACTACACCACAGCAAGGTGGCGTTACAGAGCACAATAAGTATTAAAGCAGTGACGTAACTGTCCAGCAACAACAACAACACAGCGTGTAGCAATATTAACATTACGACTCAAAGCACTCCGAAAACTCAGGAGGAACCTATTAATGAGCCATATAAAGTGATTAAAGTAAATAAAAAGATTAATTTGATTAACTTGATTAAGATGACGGGGCGGCACGGTAGCCTAGTGATTAGCACGTTCGCCTCTCAGCGCTAGGGATTCCAGGTTCGAATCCCCATCTGGGTGGAGTTTCCATGTTCTCACCGTGTCTGCGTGGGTTTCCTCCGGATTCTCCGGTTTCCTCCCACAGTCCAAAAACATGGATCAAGTTAATTGAATTCTCAAAATTGCCCCGTTTAGAGTGTGTCTGTGTGAGTGAGTGTGTGCCCAGCGATGGATTGGCGCCCTGTCCTGGGTCTATCTGCCCAGCGCCCGAGATGCTCTCCCCTGGATGGGCATGGGGAACCCCACCGTGACCCTAATAGAGGATAAGCGGGAGATAATGAATGAATGAATGAATAATTAAGATGACACGACGCCGATCACAAAATGCAACACACCTTCAGCAGCCTGGCGACGTTTTTGCGGTGTGATGGCTCCCTCTGGTGTTTGGAAGTGGTAACGACGTGGTTAAAGGTGAATTACTGAAACTGATCATGCAGCACTAAGTAATTAATTTTATTAATGCTTAATTCATTCATTCATTCATTATCTCCCGCTTTATCCTCTATTA
>JAFMOD010000406.1:67590-156233 GCA_019802435.1 Corydoras maculifer | reverse complement strand
AATGAATAATTAAGATGACACGACGCCGATCACAAAATGCAACACACCTTCAGCAGCCTGGCGACGTTTTTGCGGTGTGATGGCTCCCTCTGGTGTTTGGAAGTGGTAACGACGTGGTTAAAGGTGAATTACTGAAACTGATCATGCAGCACTAAGTAATTAATTTTATTAATGCTTAATTCATTCATTCATTCATTATCTCCCGCTTTATCCTCTATTAGGGTCGCGGTGGGGTTCCCCATGCCCATCCAGGGGAGAACGTTTCGTGTGCTGGGCAGATACACCCAGGACAGTGCGCCAATCCATCGCTGGGCACACACTCATTCACACAGACACACTCTTATAGATTATTTATTAGGTAAAGATACTAAAGTAAATAGGCGAATAGATATAATAATTGAATATAGATTTTGCTTTGTGTACTGGGGCACAGTCATGCTGGAGCGAACAAGGGCCTTCCCCAAACTTTTCAGGTAGTTATTTTCCCAGAGTGATCATCAGACTGTATGAATCATCTTATTTTAATATTTACGGGGTCTGCCTTTAAAAAATGTTGTCCATACAGTTTGTTATTATAAGGACGTTGGACCTTTTGACTTTTCGTTTAAAACCTATACCTCTAAACAGCCAGGAGATGTCGCTGTTGTATCGTGAATGAGCAAACCTTCATGTAAATCTTGAAAATGTAAAATAACATTTTCTATTAACTAATAAAAAGGACAAATTTTGTCGTTTATTTAACGATGAATTATTGGCCATTTATATTTATATATTCATTATGGAATCACTGTGTATAAAATGTGTATGTGCTACTATTTAATTAGATAAAATGAAAATTTAGATTAAAAATTGCACTTACTTTGACTTCTTAATGGATATACTGTTTAAACAATTAATAAAGTTTCATGTAGATAAATGGAACACTTTCACCAAATACTTTTAAGATATTGGAGAAGAGCTCGTTTGAATTTGGATGAATATTCTTCGTGTTCTATTAAAGATCCCCATCGTCTGATTGATGGCTGCAGTAATAAGACAGAAAAACAACAATAAAGCGACCGAATTAAAGCTGTTCTGAGTGTTGTTTCCAGCAGTAACGACACAACAGAAGAAAAGCAACGAAGACTAATTTATAACGGTCTGAATTCCTGACGTGCAGCGTCGGCCGACCCTTTGATGGTTTTTATTTGCATTGTATTGTTGAAAACCACATTAGAGCGGATTATTTCCACCAAATAGTTTCGGAAACTGGAATTATGTGTCGAGCAAAACAGTCCCACGAGTTTAATTGGCGACATCTGCTTCGCTTTTGGACGTTCCGCAGAGAAAAAGCGGTGACCAATCAGAAAAGCGGGATTTTAATGATTAAATCATACAGGGGTGACGTCACGAGGTGACCGTCACATCAGCAGGTCGGAATCTCCGTCATTATAAATGGAATGGAATAAATGTTTTAATCCAAAGGAATACATTTTACAGCTGAGGGGAGTTTTTGGTCACGTGATGATGTTATTTAAATGTCGGATCGATAATCTAGATGAAATCGATATTAATAATCAGTTGTCGTTTCTGTCTGTGATCTCACTGAATGATGAGGAACTACAGAGTGAATTAAGGGAGGTGGTTCACATGAAGCAGTCACCACCTGCTCTGAGGGGGTCCTGATCAGCAGAGAACATACCAAAGGACACTGACAAAGTATGAAAAAATAGATGGACTACAGAATGTAACTGCAGAACTACAAAGTCCATCTATAACCTAATAAAGCTGTCAGGTCGAGTATGTAATGTTAAAATTAAGGCCCAATAATTACCCCAAGAGGTAAATTAGTATTAAAATTGCACTTTATTGTTCTGGTACTAAAAGGGGAACTAACCTAATTAACGCCATTTAACGCCAACAGAGTCAATCCATCCATTATCTTTCGCTTTATCCTATATTAGGGGCGCAGGGGGGGGGGGTTCCCCATGCCCATCCAGGGGAGAATGTTTCGGGCGCGGGGCAGATACACCCAGGACAGGGGGGCAATCTATCCCTGGATACACACTCACTCACACACGCACACTCTATATGGGGCAATTTGGAGAACTCAATTGACCTTGATCCATGTTCCCATGTGGGAGGAAACCGGTGAACCCGGAGGAAACCCACACGGACACGGGGAGAACATGCAAACTCCACCCAAAATAGCAGATAAAGCAGCAGAGTTCTTCAGACTGATCTGAGCTCAGTGTGTTCGGTGCAGTGAGTTCACACACACACGTCTTTAATTACAAATCACAAAGATCCGAAACAACACAAAGCAACCGGTCGCAGATCATGTGACCCTCAAAATCCATCCAGAAGGGATTCACTCCGTTTCCTCAACAACGTTCTCAACAGAACCGTCACTAGAACCCGGGTGGGTTCCACTGGGTTATTGTTATGATTAGTGTGGAGGTGGCAGAGTCCTAAATCTCCTAATTAAAGCTGCTTTAAGGCTCATTAACGAGCTGCTGAATTGGGATTAACTAGGTGACCAGTCAAAATCCAGAGTTCTGAGAACGAAGACAAGATCACATCCAGTCAACAGGAAGGGGTTAAAGACACTCATTGGTTACTTCATAAGGTCCTGTAGTCCATCTGTAGTCCATCCGGTTCTCTACAGCAGTGGGTGGTGGATGGTTCTCAGCACTGCAGTGGCACTCACATGGTGGTGGTGTGTTGCTGTTTAAATTAAACCCTGTATCCACTCACTGTACACTCTATTACACTCCTCCACCTTTACTGCGCCACCTTGTGGATGTAGAAACAGAGAGCTGTTCATGACGCTGCTGCAGTGTTACTCATCCTCTGATCCTCCGTCAGTGATGCAGCAGACGTTTTAGAGAAGACACTGAGAATCATCCACCACCCTAATAACACCTTCTCTGTGTGTGGGGGGTGTCCTGATCATGAATTATAAAGTATGCAGATAAAACAGATTCATTAGTTCTTTCTTTGAACTGATGAATAAATAGCGATGTGAGAATCGTTCAGACTCGTCGCTTGTTTTATGTCAGGAGTTAGAGACGTCACGGCCGCGATCACTTACAGGACAATTCATTGGTAATGCGATCCGATTATTCAAATGATCCGATACGTAGGCCTGATCGGATCCCACGAGCCAATCAGAAAAGCCCTAGGTTTGTAGATCAGCGTTCACGTTCACGTTTGCATTTATTAAAACGTAACCACGGGGTGATCGGCGTAATTTCAGATAATGGAAATAAACCAGATGGGGTGACCTCTGACCTCATGTGATGTTTGTAATAATAAGGTCTGATTCTTTAAACCGTACGTACGAGATCAGAATGAGTACCCACAGTTCAGTAGGCCATTTGAGACGCAGCCTTTGGCGGATTATTGGACGGATGGCGGACCGAAGACGGAACGTGATTGGTCCATGGAATAAACAAACGGGAGTGCATCGCCCGGCGGCGTCCGAGCGTCCGGCCCGCACCTCCCGTCCGTTTGCGGGTCAGGCACTTTGTGAAAAAAACGATTGTGAGATGCGAGGCGGTCTACGTCCCTCGGTCCTCGCTGCGGATTAGAAGCCGTCCAATGTTCTCAAAAGGCTCCCACCTCGGTGCCCCACGGCCGGTACGGTTTGGAGGCGCCGGCCGCGGAGCCGTTCTGCACCGTGGACGTGGCGTTGTGGCCGGACAAGGAGGGCCCCGTTGACGACATCATGCCGGGGCCAAAGAGCGGGAATCCGGCGGGGAAGGACAGGGGGAAGGTGGCCGACAGGGAGAGGAACGAGGCAGAAATGGGCGGCGCCATGCCGCCCGTGTGAGGGAAGGAAGAGGAGGAACGCTGCGGCTCCGACGAGGAGGACGTGGTGGTGGAGGACGACGGCGGCGGCGTCCCGTGCGTCAAGAAGGCGGTGGATAGGGGGTGCAGCGGGTGCAGCGGGTGTAGGGCTTGGGGGTGGGGCGCGACGGGCGAGGCGACCAGCTGCGACGCGCAGCCGCTGAGGTGCGAGACCAGCCGGACGCGTAGCGGGTCGCTCGAGTCCAGGCCCTCCACGGAGCTCAGGTAGCGGGCCACCTCCGTCAGACATTCGCGGAACCCGATGCTCATGAAGTCCATGGCCAGGGAATGGAAGTCGAAATAACCTGAGGGGGACACAGACAGACAGACAGACGGGGTGAGACCTCCGAAATTAGGTTCTGACTTTTAGAGGACCCCTCACAGAGGGGGGTTATTAGAGTGGTGGATGACTCTCAGACATACGTTCAACGCTTGGCCTAACGCACCCCCCGTATGCGGTTTAAACTCTGGTCCCCCTCGCGGCCGACATTCCGTACTAGCGTCCCGTCTCGCGTCGGTCTCCCGTCGTCGCGTTGTTGTTTTCCTAAATTAAAGGTCACGTCGCGTGGAGTTTGTTTTGTCTCCGTGCACAGATTTGTTCGCTGGCTGCCTAAGTGTGAACAGACCCCCTGCCTCCTCAACCCCCCCCCCCCCCCCCCCCCCCCCCCACCCCCGCCGGTTTATCAAAGCAAACACAAGCCCCGGGGTCAAGTACCGCTTTTGTCCGGACGCCGCTTTCCCACGAGCTCGGTCCCGCCGAGATGGCCACTTCCACGTCTCTATAGCGTTTCGGCGAAGACTCCCCGCTCACGTTTCACAACACAGGGCGAGCAAGAGAGAGAGAGAGAGAGAGAGACGGGGGGGGGGGGGGATTACCTTTCCCTCCGGTGGCCTGCAGCATTTTCAGGTGATCCACGGTCATCTGCAGGATTTCGGCTTTCTCGAGTTTGGCTGAACCCTGAGAACACAGATGGAGCCTCGTTACAAAATCAAGATGACGTCACGTCTACACCTCAGCGTCCATTAAGTTTTGCGCGGGACAGGCTCGGAACCTGATGTGGACATGCTTCTTCTGAACGTCGCTGGATCCTCTGAACTATGTGGTCATAATGCTGATTTAATACTTTCTGTCCTCGTCCTCACAGTAGGATGGGACTCTCACGGAAGCGCCCGTCTCTCTCACCTGTTTCTCGAAGGCAGTGGGGACCAGGCGGCGCAGTTCTGATAGGCTGTTGTTAATTCGGTCCCTTCGTCTTTTCTCAATGATCTAGAAGGATAAGGGTATCGGGGTGAATCTGGGTCTTTACTGAGGAGAGGTGTGTGAGGGTGGTGTGTGGTGGTGCTCACCCCTCGTCGCTTCTTCCGTGCCATGACCTGTGAGGTGGTGGTAGGAGAGGCACAGCGCAGGAAGGAGCTGCTGCTCTGACTGAGGACAAACACAAAGGCAACACAGTCTCATTAATATTCAGCATTATTAAACATGAAAGCAATGAATATTCATTAAAATTCACAATTAAATCATACGGGGGCATGGGGGGCATGGTTAAAGCATTCCCCTCACAGCAAGACGTTCCTGGGATTAAGTCCAAAGCAAGACAATTATGGCCCCACTGTGTAAGTTTGCATGTTCTTCCCATGTCGAGGTTAGTTTCCAGTTTCACCGACAGTCCAAACAACATGAGATAGATTTAAAAAAACAAAACACATCCCAGGGGAAACTCTGTACGTCTCCCCTGTGATGGACTGGTGACCTGTCCAGGGCCTATCCCTGCCTCTTGCCCTATGAGCACCTTGCCAACAGCAGCAGGCTTATAAATAACTCATTATAAAACATTAACTCTTCTAATCCACATTTTCAATCTGTAGCCTATCCCAATGCTTACAACACCCAGGATATGACCCCGGTGTCGGGACAATTGAACATCTCTATCTCACCTACCAGCAGGTTGCTGGACTGTAGAGGGAAATAAGAGCGTATACAGGAAATCCATAGATTCACAAGGAGAACATACCAACAACACAGACTGAGGTGCCTGAGAAGCAATCCTAGGACGTTCTTACGGTGACATGAGCAATGCCAGGTGAGTACACACTAGTTATAAGTTTGGTACATCATGCGTGTGCTTTTGCACATAATGTCTGTCCATGAGTCTGCAATAACAAATAAGATGTGTTTTGATGGGTTCAAGAATCAATACACAATAAAGTTTTTTTTTTAGGTTTTTTACTACGCGCACGCAAAATTATTATTTTTTCATTGTTTATTGACTCTTGAACCCATCAAAACACATCTTATTCATTAATAACCATTAAGAATTTAAAAGAAGTTTTAAATTTTTTTTCAAGCTTGGCATCACACCATTGGAGCTATACAGAACTATGTGTATGTATATATATATATATATATATATATATATATATATATATATATATATATATATATATATATATATATATATATATCATTTATCACTGTATACGGAACTTTATGATGGTGCTCTAAAGAACCATCATCTTTACAAAAGAACCATCCAGTGTATTAAAAAATTGTGTATTAAAAGTGTCTTCATTTTAGCTTCAAACCACATTAATATTTTCTGCCAACTTTAATTTAAATACAAAAAAAGAAATAGAAAAAAATCCTTAACTATTAATAAAATACTGAGGAATTAAATTAAGATGCTGAGAATTCCGAACATAAGTAAAGGCTGCTATTGATCTTTCAGCACAAACCAATGGAGGCAGAGCAGAAGCTGAAGGTCCAGCAGGGTCCAGTATGAACCAGTTACACCAGATCAATAAACAGCTGCATACTGGCGCCGCGGCAACGCTTTGATCCCGATGCATCTCAGAGTCGCTCTGCTTCCGAAATGTCTAATAAAATCTCAGTTCATGATAAAAAGTTCTAATACAGAACTGTGTGTTAGGACCCTGACGCGCACTGACGGGTACGTGAGAGCGACCCTGCAAACGGGGGGCAACCAGGGGGCAACCGGGCGCCACGAAGGCGCCGAGCCGCCGGGCGCTCTTACCCGGGGTAGTTGCTCTCGCTGCCCGGGTCGATGGTCTCGTCCATGTCGCTGTCGGAGGTGCTGTCGTCACACGGCCGCTTCATGGTGACGCGCGGGGGTCGGAGCTCTGTGCGCTCAGCCGTCAAAACCCGCTCTGCCTCTGCGTCTCCCGCCGCGCAACCGCCACTGCGCCGCGTTCCCACGGAGCGCCCGGGCGTCAGGGCGCCCACACGGCCACGCCCACGCATTCGGGCTCATGGGGACGCCCACAGCTCACTCGGGACACGCCCTCATCCAGAGAAAGAGAGAGAGAGAGAGAGAGAGAGAGAGAGAGAGATGCTACAGATGTTCGGTCGGTTTGTAATCCACCTTCAGTAAACATTCGAACCGAATTTGGGTTCCAAAAATGCCACAAATTGGTTCCTCAGAAGGTTCCTCTTTGGGACTCAGACTTTTAATGATGATTTTGCGCATTTGGATAAAAAAACGGAAGGAAACTCTTTTGTTAATTGTTTGTTGTGTGTTTGTTGTTTGTGTGCACTCCTCATTGTTAATTGTTAGTGTCACGTGGGTAAAGTTACACAACCGACCCCTCCCCGAACCCTGGTCTTTGAAGAAATCTGTATAAACCATTAAAAAAGAGCTTATTATGGTTTTAATTCTGCCTTTAAATCACAATAAATACAGAACATGGCCAAAAGTCACAAAAACCCACGGGGGCATGAAACCAAACCCCAAACCATGGATTCAATAGTTTAGGGAAGGCCCTATTCTGTTCCAGCCTGACCGCACAAAGCAACGTCCATAATGGTATGATGGAGTGAATTCAGGGTGGGAGCCATCGAACAGCTTTGGGATGAATTAGAACAGAGAGCAGGACCAAGCCAAAGCCACCCTCTCACCCAACATCAGTGTCTGACCTAAACCCTCCTGACCCAGAACCTTCTGTAGGTGTAACGTTATGGACATCCTGATACTTTTTAAAATTAAACAGCATTAAATTAAAAATATTTTTTTATTCCATTAGGTCGTATTTATTTTCCTGGTCACAATGTCACAATGCACCCCCCCCCCCCCCCAATTCTCCTACCCCCGTTGGAGCGTGACGCTCTCTCGCAGGCACCATGCCAGCGGAGCTGCCCGTGTTCCCACAGCTGAAACCCAATCGCCATGCGAGAGAGGGCACGGCGAGGGCCGCCCGGGGCCGGTGGGATGTCCCTGCCAGCCGTGAGGCGCCCGCTCGTCACCGTATTCTCCGCACTGTTTGTGTTTGCTCTCTGCCCAATTGAACTAACATGATATAAAACCAGGGAAACGCCTGGCAACCGGCGAGCCGGGGCATGCCGTGACCTTTCTCACGTTAATTCCGGCACACAGCCCACTTGTTTGCTCCGGGATTCCAGCACGTCGCGGCGATTCATGTTTTTTTTTAAAAAAAATTTTAATATAACAAAACTTGGTGACCCACAACCACAGAATTACGATCAGCTGGATTTACCCTTCGAACCGTATGGCCGTCACCGGGATAGTACCCGTCCCGTTCCATCTGGACTCTCTTCTTCAGCTTCTACAGCTTCCACTAATCTGCAAGTTCCAGGTTTATTTATTTATATAGCGCCGTCTTACAATAGCGCATTGTCTCCATGCAGCTTTACGACGTCGGACGGCTGGAGTGGGCGTGTGTCTGTGGTCTGTCCCGCTTATTCATCCAGAAGAGCAGATCTGAGGTCAGGCAGCGGCGTTGCCTTCGCAAGGCCTGGTTTACGGTTGCAGGGCTAGATCGTTCTCAAATTGGAGTTGGGGGCTCCGTGTGGGCCACTCGGGTTCATTCACCCCAAAAAGTGCCTTCAAACCCCCAACCATTAGGCCACCACACCCTACAGATGATACCCTGATCATGAAAGGTAAGGTAGCTCAGTGGTCAGGGCGTTGGGCTGTCACTGTGAAGGTTTGGGATTTAAATCCCAGGTTACCTGAAGTTACCAACGTGGGTCCTTGAGCAAGACCCTTAACCCTCATTGCTCCAGGGGGCGCTGTGATTAACCCTGTGCTCACCTTGTAAGTCGCTTTGGATAAAAGCATCCAATAAATGACCAAATGTAAATGTAAATATAAGTGATGGTGTTTCGAGGGTCAGCCGTTGGTACCGGACACCTTAGTAAGCGTTTCTTTGGTGCCTTTATTCCAGACCCCAAACAGAGTGACGTGCATCGGTGTCCGTCTCTTCTGTTTCCCCAGAAGGATTGCAGGAAGGATTGCTTTCATCCTGCAAACTCGCCATGTGCAGGCGGCGGCTGGTGCCCGGAGAGCGAGCGAAAAAGAGCGAGAGAGTGAGAGAGAAAGAGAGAGAGAGAGAGAGCAAGAGCTGGTTAACCCTGGTGTGCCATGCTATCAGCCGTTCCCAAGGCTGTCCAGTCTGGGAAAAGCAGGGTGGATGTGTTCCAAAATCAGCATTACATGCGTTATTGTTTTCCACCCTCCCCACGTCCCGAGCTCGTAATGAAAACAACGGCGGCGGCGGCGGCGGCCTCCAGCCCTCCCTCGTTACACCGCGTTGCCCTTTACCCGCTCGCATGCGGACCCCGGCTTAAAGGACGTTAACCGCTTCGTGGCTTTGGTGCCGTTGCTCAGGAACCGCCTTCCTCTGCCTGCAGGGTTCCAGAGACTGCCAACAAATAACACAACGTCCCTGCGTCATCGCGGCTTCAGATCACCACCAGGGTTTTATTTTGACCAAAGCCGCCATATCTGAAGGATCAGATGCCAACTATTAAGTACTGGTGGTCCCACAGACCTGCTACCTGGAGAACGTTGGGGTGTATGGACCCATGCATGTGGGACTTTGGTATGGTTTCTAAGCCCATAAACTGATGTTTGGATGACTTTGGTGTGCCTGAGGTTGTGAGGTGGACACATTGGGAGTCTGACCTCACTTCTCGTCCTCCACGTCTTCATAGACTTCCCTGAATGATAAGAATACGCGCCGCCTTAGCCTGGTCCGTTTCCCCGAACATGGGAAACGTTTCTCATCCCTCAGCGTCGCAGTCCGGGGACGGAACTCTGGCCATCGTGTTTTTCCTCGAGAGTCGGCGGCGCACAATGGCAGGCGGACTCTGCACCTCTTGACTCACAGGGAGTATTATTGGCCCTTTATTAGTGTTTAAGGTCACACAGAGACAAGCGAGTGCATCCTATATCAGGAAGCCCCGTACGTCTCAGGAGTGAAATATTTGGCGCTGAGTGGGAGCGGCGGTCGCGAGTCGGATATCCTGCCGAGCGAGTACATGGCAGACGGGCTCCAGGCGTCGCACGGCCCACCGCTGCACAGAATGGCTGTAGAATAATAGGGCCCTTCCTGCTATTCTCAGCTCCGGTATGAGGTCCCGGGTCGTGGAAGGCCGAGCGCTCTGGCCAGCTCATGCCCGCTGTGCCAGTACAAATGCGGTGCGGAACTGCAAGAGTCCACGTCCATACCTGCCTCGGTTCTTTAGAACGCGACCCGGCGGCGTTTGTTGATAAAAGGGACCCCACACAGACAGGTGCTCCCTTTCGGCTTCCGGTTGCTCGGACCCGGGCTTCCTGTCAGGATACATAAGTCTAAGGAAGCATTAGGTTTCCCTTCGGTGGGCGCTCGGCCCCCTATTGTTCTTGTCCGGCCCCCCTGTGGTCTCTCAGACGTTCCGTATGCAGCGGCACCAGTCGAGCGCACACACCCTCGCCGCCTCATAAACATGAGACCTGATCCCGCTGAGGTACAGACAGGGATTATATATATATATATATATATATATATATATATATATATATATATATATATATATATATATATATATATATATATATTATAATTAAAATAATCTACAGGGATTCAAATAAAGAGAAGTGAATCTCAGTTATGGACAAACAATTCTGATTCATTTTATTTGTGGTTCCAGGACAAATGAGTTACTGATTTTAACACAACACACCGCTTAATCCTGTACTACGGTCACGGGGTGGGGGTGGGGGGGGTGCACACACTCACTCACAACACTACATGGGGCAATTTAGAGCATTCAATTTACCTTCAATCCATGTTTTTGGGCTGTGGGAGAAAACCGGAGAACCCGAAGAGGAAACCCACGTGGACATGGGGAGGACATGCAAACTTCACCCAGACTGGCATTCGTAACTGGAATCCCTAGCGCTGAGAGGAGAACATGCCAACCTCGGAGCCAGCGTTGCCGCCCCTGAATCATATGGATAAATCGATTCAGCGGTTATTAAAAACGATTCAGACACCGATTCGCTACAAACCGTAAACCCTGAATTTCACTCATGAACAAATGATTCTCTGATTCATCCGGACCCCATGGTTATTCCCGTGATCTCCGGGTCGGGGGGCGTAATGGTGGGTGTCCACATACTTGTGGTCAGCGTTCATCCGCAGCGTTCCGTTTGAAGGAAGGCTGTATGAATCCGGGTGGAGGATCCTGGGATGGGGTTTTGAAGTGTTTTTCTCATTCGGGGGGGGGTTCAGAGCGAGGAGGTGAACATGTTAAAGTCATTATTGGAGATAATGCACATAAACTGATGTGCACGTGGCACCAGGCCAATTCCAACATCCAGAGATCGAACGGATCAACACACACACACAGACACACTTCCTACGCTGGTCCTCATGGACGCTGTATGGACATCCATTATCCATCCATTATCTTCCGCTTTATCCTCTACTAGGGCTGGGCCCATCCAGAGGGTGAACGCTTCAGGTGCTGTGCAGATACACCCAGGACAGGGCGCCAATCTATCGCTGGGCACACACTCACTCACACTCTATATGGGCCAATTGCAGCATTCATTTATCCATCCATTATCTTCATCTTTATCCTCTATAAGAGTTGCGGGGGGGGGGGGGGTTCCCCATGTCCACCCAGGGGAGAACGTTTCGGGCGCTGGGCAGATACATCCACTGGGTCCTGTATTATATATACAGTAACAGACATATTTAAAGAAAAAGATTTAATTCAGGATCCAGCTACGGATTTTCAACAACGAGATGCCTTCAGCCTTGTATTAAACAGTTTGGGGAAGGTTTATACTTTTGGGCATACTGTTATCCCGATCATGACTTTAGCGGAGGACATGAGGAGAACATGCCAACTCCACACAGTGGTACCTACAGTGCACTCAGCTCATTCTTCCGGTTCTGATCTCCCTCTCACTAGCACATGATCGGCTTTTGGGGGAAAAACAGCGCGAGTGTCCTTCAGACGGCCGCAGAACGGAGAACTCTCCTTGGACGAGGCCTTCAGGAGCCACGAGGTTCTTACGCCGTTAAGGGGAGAACCGGGACTTATCGTGGTGGCTCCAAAATACTGATACCACCAGCTGATGCTGAAGTACCGAGACACACCTCCTAAAACTAGACCTGGGGTGTGCATGAAGATCCTGAAGATCAGTCTGTAGAACCTCAGAACCTCATCAGCTTCGGTGCAGGAACGGTTCTGTGGGATTGTGAGTGAGTCGGGGTGGAGGGGTCCGGCGGCGGATGTGTGCAGACCTCCTGCTGTACGTCAGGCTGGAGCTGCTGAAAGGCTTAAGCACACACACACTTGACCCTCTGAACCTCGAACCTGCTGCCGTTGCCTCAGACACTCACGGAACGCAGAGCGGGAGGCGATGACAGCTTGGTCAGCTGGAGATACCGAGGCGTTCCGGGCAGTGACGGAGCGCAGGGCGGTGGGGCCGCGGCTCCGGGGAGAACCTGCTCACGGTTCAGCGGGGTCTGGAACATACCTGTCATCGGACGGCCGGGCCAGGGATCTCCAACTTCTCACGCCGAGATCGAGGTGAAGTGAGAGGTGCTCGAGATGCCTCCCAGATTCCAGCCGCCAACAACCACCCCTGCCATCACCACCAACCCCACATCTTCACCATCACCACCTCCACCACACAACCACCATTCCAACACCTCCACCATATCCACCATCACCACAAGTTTACCACCACATCCACCACTACCACCTCACCTCTATTACCAAAACAACTTTACCATCACTACCACCCCTTCATCACCAACCCCCCACTACCACCAGCAATCCTACCACTCCAGCACACCATTACTACCACCACTACCACAACTTTACCACCACCACCACACCACCACATCCACCACTACCACCTCACTTCCATTACCACCACCACAACTTTACCAACTCTAACACCCCTTCATCACCAACCCCCCACTACCACCACCAATCCCACCACACCATTACTACCACCATAGCACCACCACTAACACCACCACAACTTTGCCATCACTACAACCCCTTCATCACCAACCCCCACTACCACCACCAATCCCATCCCTCCACCACTACCATAACTTCCACCAGCATTACCACCACCCCCACCATCACCATCACTTCCACCACTCCACCATCACTATACTACCACCACCCCCACCATCACCATCACTCCCACCACTCCACAATTACTGCACTACCACCAGCCCCACCATCACCATCACTCCCATTACTCCACCGCCACTGCACTACCACCACCCCCAACATTTAATTCACAGAATGCGTTGTTGAGATCGAATGCTTTGATCTGTTTTGTCTTTAACGACGACTGATGGTTAGTTCCTGAACTTTAACACCGGGTCCTGGATTCCACAGGTGTTCCACAGCGGACTGTTTTCTGGACTTAAATCAACAAGACAGGGGGAACCCCCCCTCGCCCCCCCTCGGTTTTAGAGCCATATAACATGGCGTGCAGTTGAAGATAAATGGGCGACTCTGGGAGAGGAAGTGAACCCTTAACACCTCCGAACTCCCGACTCTGTAAGACTGAATTGGAGGCTGCAGCTGTTCATCACGGGCTTCAGCGTCGACTTCCACCCCACATCCTGCTGCGCCGGTCTATACACCCTCCACATTTATTTTGGGGAAAGTCCCTGGCGCTCATCATCAGGTCCACAGCCCCTGGCTTCTCCATTCAAAGCAACCGAGAAGGGCCTTCCCCAAACTGTTCCTATAAACACCCCTGTACTTTAATTTAATTTAATCAAGTAAATTGTTTAAATGACAACTCTCCCACTACTCGGTCCCGCGCTCGGGCTTACCGAAACCCATCAATCAAGGGTGACACGGGCGCTGCCGCCAATTAGCTGCAGCACGCACGTGCGTTGCACTGCAGCCGATGATGTCTGATGGTGCCTGATGGGAGCGCCAAGCGCTGAACTGATGCTGATGTTGGAAGAGGGAGGAGAGTCAGGAAGACGGGGGGGGGGGAATATATTCAAAATATATATTCTTTTAGTTTAGGGGTAGGGGGTGGGGTGGGGGGGGCGCAACACTACGATCATGGTCGGTCTCCCGCAGCAAATAATAGCCCCAAGGTAGCACACGGCGGCAAACAGGAAGGGTGTGGACGGGATCCGAGGCCAGCTGCCGCGCCGAGCGCCCGTCTGTTCCCACAGTCTTTGATGTGAGTGCGCGCTGCGCTCTGTGCCATGAGATAAACACCCTGGGAGCGCCGCTTTGTTTGTGTTACGCATAGCTCCGTAATGAGACGTGGCCGCGCCGAGCCTGGGAGAAAGGCGGCCCGCCGTCTGTCCGCGGGCCGCCGCTCGGAGCGGGCCCTCTGCTCGGGTGCCGCCAAGAAACGACAACGACTCTGCGGAAGAGGAACTGCCTGCTGTGGGTCAGGGGTTCGTTTACGGCTGGCGCTCCAATATGCAAATGAACTCATTTCTCCTAAACCGGAGGCTTAAACTGCAACATGCCACCTCAGACCTTCATACACAGTTGAATCATGGGATACCACAGTGTTCTGCAGATGCATGTGTTTTGGGTGCTGGGCAGATACACCCAGGACAGGGTGCCAATATATCGTTGGGCACACTCACTCATGCATACACACACTCTATATGGGGCAATTTCTTTATTAAAGGGTTAATCGCACGTGAGACTGAGCAGACCTCCTCATCTGACGTGCTGCTTTCAAGCGCTGAATATCTGAAGCCGAAGGTCTAAGGAATGCACTGGTACCCTGTGAGCACTAGACATGCTTGAGATAGATGATATCTCCATGAGATAGATCTCAGATTCCACACAATCTGTAGGCTTTATTTCATCGGTGGAACCTGCTGAGGAGAAGGTCCAGCCACGTTCCGTTCAGAGGGACGTGGTGGGTGGAGGACCAACAAAGAGGGGCACATGACATCCAGGATGAGCAGCACCGCCCACAGAACAGGTGGGGTTAGGTAGGTGGATGCTTTTCAGGCTTATTTCGGAAATTAAACCCAAATCGATAGGACGGCACGGTGGCTTAGTGGTTGGCATGTTCTCCTCTCAGCGCTAGGGACTCCCGGTTTGAATCCCATCTGAGTGGAGTTTCCATGTTCTCCCTGTGTCCGTGTGGGTTTCCTCCAGGTTGTACGGTTTCCTCCTACAGTCCAAAAACATCGATCAAGTCAATTGAGTTCTCCAAATTGCCCCATATAGTTGGCCCATATTGACTCATATCGAGTGTGTGAGTGTCTGTGCCCAGCGATAGATTGCCCCCTCTGTTCTGGGTGTATCTGCACAGCGCCCGAAACTTTCTCCCTGGATGGGCATGGGCATGGGGAACCCCCCCGCGACCCTAATAGAGGATAAAGCAGAAGATAATGGATGGATGGAAACCCAAATCGATGCAATTTAATAACAATGGGCGTTTCGTACGACGTATCAACTGAAATGGGGCATCTGTGTTCTTGATGTTAAGTATGAGATCCTGTTTTAAAGTCTAGAAGACTCCTGACATTTCAACAATGCCAAATTTTGGGGGACCTCTTCCAGACAACACGGTTCGGTGAAACGTCCTCTCTCCCACGTTAGAGTTCGTGACTGGATTATTTTATAATTAGCGTCTTCTTCCCTCCTGGTCTTTGGAAACACAGCGCTGTGTAACACGAGCGAGACTTCCCGCAGGACGTCATCAGGGGCCGGAGCATCAAGCCTTTTTAAAGCGGGCCGCTGATGGAGACGGAGGCTCTGGGTTCAACGCCTAATTGCAATCAGCGCTATCTCGCTCTGGTCGCTGTAATTGTGTTGTGCCGGACGTGGCGCCTTTGGGCCATCCAATTACCGAAGACGGGAGAAGGGGGGGTGAACCACGGCCAGACCATGGGGAACTCGCGGCGCTCCCTTTCCCACTGTTAAATATTCAACAGGTGGCGCGAGCATATGCTCCCGAGGGCGGATCACATGACCACGACAGCACGGAGCAGGAGCTGCGGTGTGTGCAGGAGGGTGGGAGCTAACCACAGTGTACAACACACACAGGTGAACGCAACGCAACTACGACCACGCCCCGGCGCAGAGCGAGCGCCGAAATCAATCAGCCTCCCCGTCCGACTGAAACCTCAAACAAACTCAATGCATTATTATTATTATTATTATTATTATTATTATTAAAGTTAATAATACACAAACACACACACAAACGAAATACATGTTAGTATATGTCGGTAAAATGTAAATTTGTACGTTAAATACATTCTGTGAGCAAAATAATTAACATAACGAGATTAGGAATACGTTTAATAAAGGGACGGGATAGGAAGGATGTTGTGGAGACAACTTAGAGAGTTGAGGTTCAGGTGCTCAGGATGGAGCCACCAGGCAGGAAGAGCGGAGGAAGACCAAAGAGGAGAGTGATCCACTGTGGTGTCCCCTAATGGAAACCGAAAGAAGAACACAATGTAAACAAACGTATTGGGCCGCACCCCTTAATCCCTAGACTCGGGGTTCTGATGCACTCCCATTGTCTCGGGTGTTTGAGATCAAGCACATGGTGATATTTAAGGAAACCCGCCCACCCAACATCAGTGCCTGACCCTGGACTGTGGAGTAGGCATGCGATTGGCCGACTGTGTGACGCACATTTAATTTTAATTTGTTTAATCGCAGACCGTAAGTTGCACCGTTTATCCGACTTTATATTCATTTCTTAATCTTTTTGATGTCAATAATGAGGTCCATCCAGGGGAGAACGTTTTGGGCGCTGGGCAGATACACCCAGGACAGGGGGTCAATCTATCGCTGGACACTCACTCACTCACACTCTATATGGGGCAATTTGGAGAACTCAATTGACTTGATCCATGTTTTTGGACTGTGGGAGGACACCGGAAAACCCGGAGAAAACCCACGCGGACACGAGGAGAACATGGAAACTCCACCCAGAATGGGATTCAAACCGGGATTCCCTAGTGCTGAGAGGAGAACATGCCAAACCGCCCTCTCAATAAAATATATATTTTTAATTTAACGAATCACACTTCGATTCGCGAGCAGGTCTCAACAGCTCTGTAGTTGTTTTGGTGTATTTCATTCCTAAATGAACCCGACTTAATTACACGGCGTCCCGGAGCATTTGTGGCAGTGCGGTTTTTGTTTCAGCCTCGCGGGCTGTGAAAATGCAAAACGCCTCTTTCTTCGGGATCTGTAAATGGACCCGTACGCAAGAACCCCCCCCCCCCCCCCCGGCCTCATTTGCATGGCAGTGGTCCGCGGAGCTCATTTTGACGCACAAAGGGCGTTTTAAAAGATCCGCCACGCAGAATCCATTAGGAAGAACAATCCACGTCAAAAAGCGCGCCTGCCCACCGGCCCACCGCTGTCGCCGCGTCTTTGCCCCATCACGTTCCGCGCTCTCCGCCGGGTTTGAACCTTCGCCGGAAGGCTCGACCCCCGCAACAAATGCAAACTGTACCAGGAATTAAACATGAGGCGGAATCAGCTGATCCGGTTTGCGGGGCCGCGACCCCAGGGGTCTTTCCCACAACCCCGTCCCCGTTCAGGAATGCACGCGGCGCAAGACTCCAGGACGGCCACCAATGACGGGCGCACAAGTAGACGCTTTACTTTGCATAATCGCGAGCGGCCCCGGCGACTCGGGGCCCATTGTACCGGGGAACATGAAACACCCGCGCCCATTGTGGACGCGCCGCGGCGTTCGCGCCAGCGCCTGAGAGCGGGCCGTGTAGTTCGCGAACTCAGATAATCGAGCGGCTCTTCATTAAACGTGACGGGATTATGGGGGGGGGGGGGGTTTGCCGATCGTACGGGTTTATACGGACGAGTTATGTATGGAAACGCCAAGAAAGGCCCCATTGCAATGCTAATGTAATGAATAATTAGGATTTCATTACAATAACAACTCCGAGGCTTCCAAAGAAACACCCGGATTAAATGTACACAATGTACGACTCAATGCCACACGAAACATCCACCTCCTTTCGTCTGCGAATGGAAATCGGCGCGTTAACGTCGAGATCGCTGGGTTTTTCACGCAGAAACTTCGGATTTCCTTCTTAAAATAGGAATAAAAACGTCGCTTTTGGATTTTTAAGCGTTCCTTCTAAGGAAATCTAACTTGACGGTTTGAGGTCCGAGCCAAGGGTCCGCTGTTATTTCAAGGGGATGAGTCCCCTGAGCCCTGAGCCTCGGTCCTTATAAGGGTTCCTCCTAAAAATAACAACATAACGTGGAGTTTTGTCTTGCCGCTGTCTCTTTGTCTTGCTCTTTGGGGTTTAAAGTCTTTGTAATGATGTACTTTTGTAAAAAAAAAAGTGCTATATAAATAAATGACTTGAACTTGAACTTATATGGCAACCCTGGAACGATGGCCCGACACCCCAAACCAGAGGCCCTGTAGTAAAGATACACAGACATGGGGAGAACATGCCAAACCCGTCCCAAACCAAGGACTTTCTCACTGTGAGGTGAAGGTGCAACCCGCTCCACCACCTTATAAAACGATTTAATCGAGTTCTCTAAACCAACATAGTTCCATTTTCTGGAACATAAACTCGTCCATATGTGAGAGAACATGCCAAACCCCAAACTAAGCACCAAGGTTCTATTAGTCCATAAGAGAGAGAACATGCCAAACCCCAAACTAAGCACTGTGGTTCTATTAGTCCATACGTGAGAGAACATGCCAAACCCCAAACTAAGCACTGAGGTTCTATTAGTCCATAAGAGAGAGAACATGCCAAACCCCAAACTAAGCACCAAGGTTCTATTAGTCCATAAGAGAGAGAACATGCCAAACCCCAAACTAAGCACTGTGGTTCTATTAGTCCATAAGAGAGAGAACATGCCAAACCCCAAACTAAGCACAGTGGTTCTATGAGTCCATTAGAGAGAGAACATGCCAAACCTCAAACTAAGCACCGTCGTTCTATGAGTCCATAAGAGAGAGAACATGCCAAACCTCAAACTAAGCACAGTGGTTCTATTAAAATTCAAGTAATTTATTTATATAGCGCCAATACATATATAGAGTACATCGCGTACATCACAAAATCCAGGTGCATTATGGGATGTCAGGTATGCACTTTATAGAGATCCAGAACGCGACCGACACACTACCTAGTGCACTTGATTAGAGCTAGGGAGCAAGTAAGCTCACGTACGTCAGACACTCACGATGTGAGACCGCCTTTACATTTTTAACGTTTTTTGGTGTTCACGTGTCTCTTTTGTCGAAGGCGTGGCATTTCTCGTGGCGCTCGTTTCTCCCTCTCGCACGTCGCGCGTTTTCTGCTGAATCGACGGTTTCGGAAGGCGGCGGGACATTTCTGAGGCATTGCAGTCTCGTCCGCACGGCACGCTCGTTCCAGCCGCCTGGCTCGTGAGCGTTCCGCGGTGGCGGCTTCAGACAATGCGTTGAGGAGCCATTGTTCCAGGCTATTTATGAAGCAAGAGCGCGGTGAGAGACAAACAACCACCCCGCTCCCATAGGTATTACTGCGGCCAACGTTTCCAAAGAGCCAGGCGTGCCAGGAACCTCTAATTAGGCCGGGACGATCAGGGGGGGGTATCTGTTTGGACGAACTGTCCTGAGTCATCGCGAGAGGGGGCGCTGGTCGCTTTGTTGCTTAAACGTCGGGTGCAATATCCGTAGATCCACATCGGCTCTCATGCACGCGGTTCCACCGAATTCCGAAGCCGGGCCGGGATTTTCGGCAGCATTCCGTTACCGCTGGCTACCGTTAAACACACCCCTTGGTGGCGGTGTTTAGGGTTTACACCTTTTCTTTTCCTCTTTAGAGACGGGCGTGGTCGTTCGGGCACCTGGGTGCCCTGGGAAATCTGAGTCTAGGCCCCAAGTTTAGCCCCCAGATAAAGAACCCCATACCCGCCGGTCGCGTCGAAACGAGGACAGAGACGCCCGGCTGGGGGAGGGGAGGAAGGCCAAGGAGGAGGTGTATGGATGGATGTGTGACGAGGGAGGAGGATGGAGGAGAAAACTCCTAACCGGACTGGGTAGGATTAATTATGAAAATAACCATCACGTGTGGCGCCACCCAATGGAAATGGCTGGAAGGCGGCGGCACGATGTCAATTAATTATTAAAAAACGAATTATAAAAATCTCAGTTTGTTTAAAATTCGGTTCCAGATCCCATTAACGTACAAACTCAAGTGCATCTACACCCTGAGGTGTGTGTGTGTGTGTGTNGAGGAGAAAACTCCTAACCGGACTGGGTAGGATTAATTATGAAAATAACCATCACGTGTGGCGCCACCCAATGGAAATGGCTGGAAGGCGGCGGCACGATGTCAATTAATTATTAAAAAACGAATTATAAAAATCTCAGTTTGTTTAAAATTCGGTTCCAGATCCCATTAACGTACAAACTCAAGTGCATCTACACCCTGAGGTGTGTGTGTGTGTGTGTGTGTGTGTGTGTGTGTGTGGGTGTGTGTGTGCAGCCTCTGGTTTAAACGACAGCCAACATGTGTTCGGTTGTTTTTATACAAACACACTCACACACACCCTTCGACATGGCGCCGATCACACACTCTCACTATCTGTGAACTCCTACACACACACACACACAGTAGTCTCAGACAGATATCCGTGTGGGTAAAACCAAAAGAATGGAAGCGGGGGTGGAAAGGCTGCACTGTGGGGATGAAGAGAGCGAGTGGGACTTCAGAGGTGAGGAAGAGGATGAGAGGCGAGAAACTACACAGAGGGACTTTTATTATGGAACTTCACTGGGAGGATAAAAGGAAAAGTTTTGGAACAACGACAATTTACACCTACAGGGTCGTATAACGGTCCTTTAATCTCATCTTTAATCTCATGCACTGGGCCTTCCCCAAACTGTTCTCACAACATTATGAGCAAACAGTGGGCCAACCTGACCTGGTGGTGCAGTGCCTGATGGAGATTAAACCCTGTATCCACCACCCCAATAATACCTGCTCTGCGGGAGTCGCATGGGGGTGCTGACCATTGAAGCGACACCGTGGTCCCTGCGCGTCAGCGTCGACGGACCCGGCTGGCGGCTCACGGTTCCAATAAGAATGAACTAAAGAAATTGATTTTGCCCGATCGTTTAAGCCCGAATTGTCTGTTTGATCTGGCCGCGCCGTCCCGGGGCGTCGTGTTCCCGTTCCACCGCAGCCAATCGTCTGGAACTTGTTACCCCACCACATTCATCATCCAGCCCTCTGTTATGATCTTTCAATAATGGATAATTTATCACCTCCCGAGGAAAACAAGGGCCCCGGGGCCGCGGACGGCGAGCGACGGGTTCCATCTGCAGCAGCGGCCGACTGCGGACCCATGACGTCCAAAAAAATACAGACATCTGTTTATGTTCCAGCGTCACGCCGACTCAGCTGTTCTGCTCTGGAACCGCACGACCCCCGCTGAACAGCCACGCTCACGGGCTGTGTGGAGTTTTGCATGTTCTCCGCATTAGATCATGTTACTCTGTAGGGAGCACACTCTCTGTAGGAAGTACACTCTCTGTAGGGAGTACACTTGATAGTGAGTACACTGTGGAATACACTCTCTGTAGGGAGTACACTTGATAGTGAGTACACTGTGGAATACACTCTCTGGAAGTACATTCGATAGTGAGTACACTTGATAGTGAGTACAATCGATATTGAGTACACTCGATAGTGAGTACACTTGATAGAATTTTAAATTACTTGCACATAATAAAGATCCAACAGTACACTTGGTAGTGAGTACTCTGTTGTTATTATAGAGAACTTTTTTGTCAGACAACCTTCTGTTTTTTATGCCTTTATTGTACGTGTGTGTGTGTGTGTGTGTGTGCGCGCATGTGTGCACGCATATCCACATCTGTGTGTGTGTGTGCGTGTAATGTCCCTCCTCCAGTTTGCTCTCACGTTTGTTCTCAGGGTTCCGTAGCTCTTAAACAGGTCGAGTGAAACCGACTTCCGCAGCAGTGGCTCTGTAGTACAGAGGGCTTTTGTGATGTCAGCCTACGCCGCTCTCTCGCTCTGACACACACACACATACACACACACACACACACACACACACACAGCAGTGATGCACTGGGGCTCTCGAGCTGTTGATCAGGTGACGTTCCCACCACTCTGCACTCCGTCAACAGCAGTCATGCACATGACACCGCCCCCACACAAACACATACACACACACACTCCTATTATTATTCCTATTAGAGGTTCTAATCCGAGGCTCAATTGGATTTGTTTTGTTTTCCTTGTGAGGACCACGCTCAGTGAAGGACACCCGGAGGTCTTTTGTGGGAAGTTTGCATGTTCTCCTCATGTTTGCACAATTCCTTTCACAGTGCAGAAGCATGCAAACATATCTGTGGTGGTTTTGTTTAATACAGGAATTAATTTATAAATGTTAAATTATAGCCTTTTTAAAAATTGTAATGTCATTCTGTAATGTGTGTGTACAAGCACTTCCCATGTACAAGCAGATCCTCTCCATTGACTTCTCCTCCCTTCCACACACACACACACACACACACACACACACTCTCTCTCTACTTCCAGGCAGCCTTCTATCAGCAGACGGGGGTGTTTTGTGTTTTTAAGCGCAGCAGTGGGGGTGGGGGTGTGAGGGGGCTGTTCGGGTTGAATGGGTGTGTGCACAGGAACCTTCACTCTCAGAGAGCTCATTAATCACATCATTCAGAACCCAGATTAACAGAACCGGCACTGAAACGAGAGCACGCACGGAGAACCTGCGGCTTTAATCTGCGGAGATTCGTTAGGGAAAAACTCGTTAGGGAAGGCCCTGCCTTCTGTTTCGGGTGCATTAAATTAATCCCAAATAACAACGAGGCCCCACGCTGAAAAAGATGTACGGCGGATGTATAAACATAAACTGCATTTCAGCGGCTTGAGACAATGTCCTGGAGGTACAAGGGCTGGATTTGCATGTTCTTCCCAGTCCAGACATGCATGTTAGGCTCTGAACATTGATTCAGAACGGGTGCATTAAGAGGACGGTGTTGGGGGTTAAACAGATGAATTTCAGTGCACGCTCCGTTTCAGACTCCACAATGGTGACGGGGGGCGGGGGGGGGAGTTTTGGGTGTATTAAATAAATCTCTCATAGATTACCCATCTTATAGATTTGCATGTTCTCCCCCAGTTCAGACAGGCATGTTAGGCTCTGAACATTGACGACAATCATCCTGCAGATGGTGTTGGGGGGTTAAACAGATGATTTGTTTCGGGTGTTTCGGGTGCATTGAATGAATCTTCTCATAGATTACCCAAATAACAACGAGGCCCGACGCTGAAAAAAGATGTACGGCGGATGTATAAACATAAAACGCATTACAGCTGCTTTGAGGCAATGTCCTCGAGGTACAAGGTGAAGCTGGATTTGCATGTTCTCCCCCAGTTCAGACAGGCATGTTAGGCTCTGCACATTGACGACGATCATCCCGCATTAAGAGACGGTGTTGGGGCTGAAACGCTCCGTCTCGGACTCCACAATGGCGACGGCGAGGTGAGAGCTCGGCGGGGCGAGGGGAGGAAGTAGCGCTGAGAGGCGCGAGGGGAACAGGCCGCATCTGGCCGCTAATGAGGCGCTCGGGGGCAGCGGCGTTCTCATCAGCCGTGTTTGTTTTCTCAGGCTGCTCCGCGTCAGCTCGCCGATTGTTTGGCTTGGTGAAGCCCCGCCGCCGTTCTCAGGATCTAGACGCTTTATTTATCGAGTCACTGACTGTGGAAGGCTTCTTTATTCCACCCCCCGTCCACGCCGTCCCCCTCCTCCTCCTCGGGAGGCTAAATATAATTCCGGCCTCCCTCTCGGTCAGTGCGGTGACGGCGACGGCCCTCCACTGGGAGGCTGAGAGCGAGACGGGGGGTTTCCCTATCTCCTGAGACCTTTGGGACACGGGATTCACATCGGTCTACAGCATGGGGGGGACGAGCGCGGCATCATTCCGTGTGGTTCCAGAGCCGCCTGTCCATGTCCGCCGTCCACGTCCGTCCGCGCGTCCTCCGCGTAACGATGTGAAAGTGGTTACACCCTCAATCCGTCTGAACGATAACGCAGTGATGTCATGTGAGAAGTCCTTTATCAGGACAGATAAGATGGCATTATCTCAAAGACCTTATTTTTCGAGAAAAACAAAAAAAACAAAAGGGAGGGTCACTGCACGTAGACACCGCCGGCCGGCACGCCGTTCTATTTATTCTGCTCTTATTTTTGGCGCCATGACGTGCAATCAAGCAAGAAAGAGTTCGGGTGCAAATCCTCCTCTATTCCCGGGATAATCAGCGCAGAGACACGAGTGCAGGCATATACAATTCATTTATTATCTTCCGCTTTATCCTCTATTAGGGTCGCGTGGGGGGGGGGGGGTTTCCCCATGTCCATCCAGGGGAGAACGTTTCGGGCGCTGGGCAGATACACCCAGGATAGGACGCCAATCCATCGCTGGACACACACTCACACAGACACACTCTATTTGGGCAATTTGAAGGATTTAATTGACCTTGATACATGTTTTTGGACTGTGGGAGGAAACCGGAGAACCCACGCGGACACGTGGAGAACATGGAAACACCACCCAGATGAGGATTCGAAGCGGGAATCTCTAGTGCTGAGAGGAGAACATACCAACCACTAAGCCACCTTGCCGCCGGCATATATAATTAAATATATATTTCAGGTTCTTTATAGGGCGGCAAGGTGGCTTAGTGGTTGGCATGTTCTCCTCTCAGCACTAAGGATTCCCGGTTCAAATCCCCATCTGGGTGGAGTTTCCATGTTTTCCCCGTGACCGCGTGGGTTTCCTCCGGGTTTTCCGGTTTCCTCCCACAGTCCAAAAACATGGATCAAGGTCAATTGAGTTCTCCAAATTGCCCCATATAGAGTGTGTCTGTCCAGCAATAGTTTGCCCCCTGTCCTGGGTGTATCTGCACAGCGCCCCAAACATTCTGCCCTAGATGGGCATGGGGAACACCCCCGCGACCCTTATAGAGAATATAGCAGAAGATAATGGATGGGTTTTGTGATCAGACAGGTTGGGTGTGGGTGGGAAAGCTGGAAACAGAATCCTGGACTTTTGGGGAAACCCCAAAATGATGATATGATGCTTCTGGTTCTTTGGTCAGGAACCGATACGATGCTGGTCTTCATTCTCTTATTTTTATTTGGTCCCAGATGAAAGACGACGACGTCCAGTATGAGAACACGTGAGAGACGGCGGGTTCCAAACTGCTCTCCCTCTGAAGCGGCGTTGCGACAGTGTTTATTGTTAAAAGGCGAATGAAAGTGGTGCGAGAGCTTTTATCGGCCCGGTGTTTGTCATCCTCGCGCCTTCGAGGTCGTTTAAGGATAACTCTCTTATCGCCGACATGTTGTGACGACTCCCGCCGCCATAACTCCCCAACCCGCCAGCCCGAAACATTATCCTTCATTAAAGTCCGGGACGTTTTTGGGTTGTTTTTTTGAACTGGCGGGCACGATGCCCACACACGGACACGCTGCTGGGTGGAGGGTGGAGATGGGCCGCTGAACTTTTAACCTTTTGCTGGAACAGCGGCGCTGAATTAAAGCCTGATGTCAGGGAACAGTAAGGGTTCTGTATGCAGAAAGACAGCAGCTAGCTAATTGATGCCCATGGAGCTCATGGGTGCCCGCAACGCACTTTCGGTTGGAAGCGGGTATTTATTGCACGGGAGCCGAAGACGCTGCGAGCATTTGTTAAACTGTGGCTTTGCTCCCGCCTTTACATTTCTCCTCGAGTTAGAGAGGAGGATTTAGAGGCCTCTGGTTCCCAGGCTTTTCTCCCCCGCGCCAGGTTCGGCAGGCAGACGAGGAGCGCCCTGTCGCAGCACCCTCACCTCGGTGCCCCGTGGAAATGAATCCCAATCTGCGGCGGGACAGGCGAGGAGACAACGGGAGGCAGAGTCTGAGAACAGGGCAGATTGAGGGGGTGTTATGCAACGGGAGTGGGTGGCGCAGGGCGGATGACGGGCAGACACTGGCACTCTGTGTGAGTGTGAGTGTGTGTCAGTGGGAACAAGGCAATCAGGAGCCGTGGGAGCGGCAGGAGGGAGGGCAGGGCTCCTGGCATGACCCTTTATCTCCGAAACACAGGAGAGAAGTCGTCCAGCACTCTGGGAAATGGCGCGAGCTCAGGTTACAGGCGGCGTTCAGGACACACTGTTGTAACGTTTACAGCAGGATGGACTACAAAATGGAACTATAGAACTACAAAGTCCATCTGTATGCTCGCTGGAGCTGATCATCTATACCAGTGGCTCTTAAAATGGAATGGATGCACAAGAAATGATATCTCCTGAAATATTTGATAATCTGCGTTCTGTAATTTGGCCGCTAGATGGCGGTAGTAGATGAAACCACAATCACTTTACAAACCGGAATAGATTACATCACAAAAGTCCAGATTATTAGCGTTTTGGTTTTCAATAAACACGTTTCTGAATTAACAGCGTGTTTGTAAATGTTTTATAAAAGTAATCAGACACTTAAGGTTGTGTATTCATTCTGTCATGATCTCCCGCTTAAGCCTCTTTTAGGGTCGTGGGGGTGGGGGGAGAAGGTTTCGGGGCGTTTCGGCAGATACACCCAGGACAGGGTGCCAACCTATCACAGGGCACACACACACACACACACACACACTATATGGGGCAATTCAGAGCATTAAATTTACCTTGAATCCATTTTTTGGACTGTGGGAGGAAACCGGAGAACCTGGAGGAAACCCATGGAGACACAGGGAGAACATAGAAATGTCACCCAGATTGGGATTCGAGCTCCCCAACAATACCTCTTAGTAATTTATTTAGACTGAGGCCACGCCCTCTCGTACCTTATTGCTTTAATACACACTCGCGCCTGATTGACGTTAGCCGTATGTTGTTCCGTGACGAAAAACAGAGGTGCAATGAGCGTAGAAACCAAAAGGTGGCGATGGTTAGATTAATTATGTTGAATTTATGTAATTTTTTTATTTTATGTTTTTACGTTCAGAGTGTGGGTGTGTGTTCTGGAATAGACGTGACATTTTATAAGTTTTAGTTGAACTTTAACGTTCCAGCTCGTCCGGCCGGGCTCCCTGCGCGTCCTCCCTGCCTCTCCGTCTTGGCAGGGCATCCCTAACCGATTTTCCGCCTGCCACCAGCGTCGGCGCAGTTCTCACAGGACAGGAGGCAGAGCGTCCCGTCGCCGGCTCCTCCGCGCTCTAAATCAAAGCTCAGGAGCCATGAGTGACAAAGTCCCTTTCTTCTCCCGGTGCCTTCTGAAGAAGAAAGCCGTGTGCCCCCGCCCCGCACCGTCCCGCCCCCTGACCCGTGGGCGCCCCACGTGTTTACGGCTGAAAGGAGGTCGCTCACTTCAAGGTAGCCCTTGGTTTTGAGGCTCGTGTTTCTCCTGCCCTCGCGCTCACCCCTCGCTATTCACACGGTCCGCCGCGACAAGGCTCTCCTCTGTGCGCCCACAAGCCAGTGCCGCTGACACCATTCGTTAGCCGTCACTGCCACGCCACTGTCCTCCACACAAAAGCCCATGCTGAGGGATTAGAAAGGCCAGAATGGGACACGGGGCGCCTCAGATCCGCGACGTGCTGTTATGGTGATGTCCCGAAAGCGGGGACGCATGCCTTTCAGGAAGCTCTCCTGGCGCAGGGCCTTCGTTCTTAACCGTAGGTCTCGAGAACGTCCAGTTTCGCACGTTATTCGCCCTTTTTTTTCATATAAATCGACGGGACGAACGACCCCACGGTCTGCCTCCCGGAACCCTGCCCTGTGCTTCGTCACTCGGCGTGCCGAGTGCAAATCTAATCACCAGGTCCGATAGCATAGCGGGCAGCCCATTAAAATAACACCGGAGTGCTGAGTGCGAGCCGTCTGCGCGCTACAACGCGCCCGTGCCGACAAATCCCTGAGTGCCGCGGAATTCTCACGAGAACCCTCGTCCACCGAGCCGCGAAAAATCCCCGCGTAGCGTTCCCAGAGCACTCGCAGGCCAACGCGGCTAATTTTAGGGCTCCGCTGGTTAACCGAGGTCAGAGGTCGGCCATACGTTTCGGATGGAACTCGGCCGCTGGGTTAAAAATAGCAGACAATGCTGAGAGAGATGATGAGCAGGACGGCGGGGACTGGGTCCTGCAGCCCGAGCAGGAAGCGGGAGGAAGGACGACGTGTTTCCTGTAAACAAGCGCGCACCGCCGTTATTGTTTTGCCAACGGAAGGCGGGTCCATGTTTGTTATTTACCTCCAACACCGTTTCTTTCTGCTCTTTACCTGTGAAATGACGCACAACCACCCCGCCCACTGTGACCCCTCCCCGCCCACAAAGCAATAAAATACACAATATTAGTATATGAGCGGAGACAGGACCGTCACGCCTGTATGAGGGAATCCCGTCTGCGGACCGTGGACACTCTCATGCTCCAAAATATAGGCGGTCTTAATAACACCCCATTCTAATCTGGCTGTGTCTTTGTCTCATTTTAAGGGGTGTGTTATGGGGTATTATGGGGTCAGACACTGATGTTGGGTGACAACACCAGGCTTTAAAAATTTTTCCAAGGGTGTTAGATAGGGGGTGGCATGGTGGCTTAGTGGTTGACATGTTCTCCCCTCAGCACTGGGGATTCCCGGTTCGAATCCCCATCTAGGTGGAGTTTCCATGTCCTCCCCATGTCCGCGTTGTTTTCCTCCAGGTTCTCCGGTTTCCATCCACAGTCCAAAAAACATGGATCAAGGTCAATTGAATTCTCCAAATTGCCCCATATAGAGTCTGTCTGTGTAAGTGAGTGAGTGCCCAGTGACCCTAGTAGACCCTAGTAGAGGATAAAGTGGAAAATAATGGATGGATGGCCCGCACACGGAACTTACCCTCTCATTTCTTTATGGCTCATGCCTTGTGCACTGAGGCACAGTTATGGGACAGAACATGGCCTTCCCCAAACTGTTTACACAAGCTAGAAGCTTGCATTTGTTGAAAAGGCAGGACAACAGGTGCAAGGTTTTATTTACTAGTATATAATGTGGCATCAAATAGACGCTGCTGTATGTAGATAAACCTAAAAAACAATAAACATAATTTAATGGATTAAATAATTCCCCGCCCCCCAAAAAAAGGACGCAAGACAATGGACGAATAACTATAAACAGAGCCCTACGGGTCATAATGTGGGGAGCTTCAGCATCAGCTCCACTTACAATAACGCCGTCATCATCCCCAAGCCTCGAGCGGTCGATATGTTGACCGCAGGCGCAGCCACTCCAGGTTGATGATTTTGGGTAATCACACATGGGTGATTAGGTGTTGTGTATTCACGCATCCTTCCTGTTGCATACTCAACACACACATCAGACACAACTCCCAGGAAAAGTGTGTATTGTCTACAAGCTCCAAACACAGCCTGGCCCGGCTCAGGAAGCCAGGTGGCAGAGTGTGACCAGCACGTAATGAGGGCCTGACCTGCGTGTCAACACGTGCTGTATTTAGCGCGGCGACGCAGCCGAGAGGAAGATGCTCATATCCTTCTTCCTCTCGGCCGATCCACCGTCCTTCCTCGCCAGACAGACATTTTGGAAATCCGTGATGTAAGGGGACTAAATTTGGAAGAGGGGAAACCGTCGTGGATGATGCAGTCGTATCTTTAGGATGCCTTCCTGTTTTCTGGCAAGGAATGAGTCTTCAAAGAGCTGACCGGAACAGAGTCCGATCTTAACCCCATCGGTCCAACATCAGTGTCTGATCTCACACATGAGACACATACACACTCAGATAAACCTGATAAATCAGGTGGAAAGACTTTTCTGAAGGGACCAACATGTGACATATTAAAAGATCCTGTGTGTGTGTGTGTATCCATCCATTATCTTCCGCTTTATCCTCTATTAGGGTCGTGGGGGGGGGGGGTTACCATTCCCATTCCCATCCAGGGGAGAACGTTTCGGGCGCTGGGCAGATACACCCAGGACAGGGGGGCCAATTTATCGCTGGGCACACACTCACTCACACACACACACGCACACTCTCTAAATGGGGCAACTTGGAGAATTCAATAGACCTCGATCCATAATTTTGGACTGTGGGAGGAAACCGGAGAACCCGGAGGAAACCCACGCGGACACGGGGAGAACATGGAAACTCCACCCAGATTGGAATTCGAACTGGAAATCCTCAGCGCTGAGAGGCAGTCGCGCTAACCACTAAGCCGCCATGCCGCCCGTGTGTGTGTGTGTATTATATATATATATATATATATATATATATATATATATATATGTTACATTTGGTCATTTAGCAGATACTTTTATACAAAGCGACTTACAAGATGAACACAGGGTTAATCACAACATCCCTGTAGCAATGAGGGTTAAGGGCCTTGCTCAAGGACCCACATTGGTAATTGCAGTCGACCTGGGATTTGAACCGCCAACCTTCAGATTGATAGCCCAATGCCCTAACCACTGAGCTACCGCCGCCCATATATATATATTTATTCATTCATAATCTCCCGCTTATCCTCTATTAGGGTCGCGGTGGGGTTCCCCATGCCCATCCAGGGGAGAACGTCTCGGGCGCTGGGCAGATAGACCCAGGACAGAGCGCCAATCCATCGCTGGGCACACACTCACTCACACAGACACACTCTATATGGGGCAATTTTGAGAATTCAATTAACTTGATCCATGTTTTTGGACTGTGGGAGGAAACCGGAGAACCCGGAGGAAACCCACGCAAACATGGGGAGAACATGGAAACTCCACCCAGATGGGGATTCGAGCCGGGAATCCCCAGCGCTGAGAGGCGAACGTGCTAACCACTAAGCCACCGTGCCGCCCCATATATATATATATATATATATATATATATATATATATATATATATATATATATATATATATATATATATATATATAAATTGTAGTAGTGCTATGATATCGCACTCAATATTTTACTTCGATGAAGATAAATCAAGTTTTGGCCCAAATCCCTGGAACAGTGATTACAGATACGGAAACACTGTAAACACGGCGCTGCGTGTCAAGGACAAAACATCTAAAGAACTCAGAAGACATTTCCTCCTCCACTGGAAACAAAATGAAGTAAAAACTGTCGGACTTTAAAAGCTTGCGGAGTAACATCAAAGCTCTGCGTCTCATCTTTTATCTCAGATTGTGATGTGATGTGAACTTTTTCGGTTCACATCACATTCCCAACAAAACAAGTTACATGTTGGGTTCATACGATGAGCTCAGGGGTCAGCACCACCAGCTCATGGTCAACATTACACACTGCCGTTTCTTTCTTTTTTTTCTGTCCTGTCAGCATTTTAACCACTCAATCCCCAGTGACCTCTGGGACAGTGCTCAGAAGATGGAGGGGTCAAGTGGTTGAACCTTCAGTTAGATCAGGTGAGGAGGTGGAGGCGCATATGAACAGGGTGTTAGGTTAGGAGGTGAGGTATATAAAGATATAAATGTACATCAGACATAGAGACATGTGAGGTATAGAGTGGGTCAAATACAGAGGTGGATCAGTTATGGGGGTGATGTGGGTCTGATATGGAGATCCACCAGGTATGAAGGTGGGTGAGGTATGTGGTGAATAATATATATATATAGGTGGCTTAGTACTTAGCATGTTCTCCTCTCAGCGCTAGGGATTCCCGGTTCAAATCCCCATCTGGGTGGAGTTTCCATGTTCTCCCCGTGTCCGCGTGGGTTTCCTCCGGGTTTTCCGGTTTCCTCCCACAGTCCAAAAAACATGGATCAAATCAATTGAGTTCTCCAAATTGCCCCATATAGGGTGTGTGTGAGTGAGTGAATGCCCAGTGATGGATTGGCATCCTGTCCTGGGTCTATCTGCCCAGCGCCAAAAACGTTCTCCCCTGGATGGGGATGGGCATGGGGATTTCTTAGTGCTTTCGGGACCCATGATGCACCTCACCATGTTCTATCACCAGGTTCTCCTAAATGTATGATGAATGAATGTGAGGGCTCGGCCTGGTAAAATGTGTATATAGCGCCATCTAGTGTTAAAATCTAACTTTGTCAGCTATGTCCACACATGCAATGAAAATCTATAAAGAAACATTCAACAAAACACAGAAATTCTAGGGAAATGAACCTTGTCGCGGTGTTACGTACAATTTTTTTTTTTTTTTTTTGTCAAATGAGATTTCGCACCTTAACAATATGTTTGAACAAAAAACACTTTATAACTTTTAGGAAATACGCTTTAATTTCACTCGTAAAAAAATTCAAGAATTTAAAGTCAAATTTAGTGCATTATGGCCTGTACGGCATTACGTGACAGGTTGAACAGTAAACCGTCCATCACTGAAGGCTGTTTTAACGTAAATGTTTTTCGCTGTTGCACATTTTTGATCTTACTGTTAATATTGTAAGTTACTAACATTTAAAACACTTTATTTGATTGTATTAACGAGGTTAATAGAGGTAAATAATTTATTTCGCTCCCGGACGCTAGGGGCAGTATTTCAGCTCTCAGCGCAATTAAGCCTCACTGAAGAAGGCGGCGGTGCAGCGTAAACATGGAGAACATGCTTCAGTTTTTTAAATTAGTTGGTAAATTAAAGGTAAAGTTTTCACTTTAAAACTGTTTTAACATTAAACTGCTGTAGGAATCGAACCGTTTGAGTTTCAGAGGAATAGTGGAATTAAATGATTTTGCAGGTTTATTTGTTGTTTTAGGGCGATTTACATCAATTCTATAGAGAAAACTGCAGTCAGAAATAATAAAGATAAATAAATACAGATGTGGGCGGCACGGTGGCTTAGTGGTTTAGCATGTTCTCCTCTCAGCACTAGGGATTCCCGGTTTGAATCCCCATCTGGGTGGAGTTTCCATGTTCTTCCCGTGTCCACGTGAGTTTCCTCCGCGTTCTCCGGTTTCCTCCCACAGTCCAAAAACATGGATTAAGGTCAATTGAGTTCTCCAAATTGCCCCATATAGAGTGTGCCTGTTTGAGTGAGTGTGTGCCCAGCAATGCATTGGCGTCCTGTCCTGGGTGTATCTGCCCAGCGCCCGAAACATTCTCCCCTGGATGGGCATGGGGAACCCCCCCCCTCCCCCGCGACCCTAATAGAGGATAAAGTGGAAGATAATGAATGAATGAATGTTCTGAGTGTAATGTATGGGGTCAGATTGAGATGGTCAGATCTGCAGATGTTCAGTATTATTGAATTGTTCTCTCTGACCCTCCTGTTCCAGCGAGTGCCCCGGACAGGCTGGGTGTACCGGGGTGTGCAGCAGCCTGAGAGCGTGGCAGAGCACATGTACAGGATGGCCATGATGGCCCTGACCATCCAGGATCCTAATGTGAACAGAGAGAGGTGAGGGAGAGGGCCGCTTTTAACTCAAATCTAAATAAAAATGCTTATTTAGCAGATGCTTTTATCCAAAGCCACCCACAAGTATCCCAACTTGGTGATTGGGGTCAAAAAACCTGGAGCAATGAGGATTAAGGGTCTTGCTCAAGGAGCCACTTCAGTGGACCTGGGATTTGAACCCCAACCTTCTGACTGATCGCTTAAACACCCAAATCGCTGAGCTACTGCACCCTCCATGAAACGTAAACAAAAATTGCATTTCACAGACCCAGTTTACCCTAAGTGGTAGAATTTAAAAATTGTTAAAAAAATTTAAATGTTACGTTGAAAAATAAATTATAATAAAATTAAATAACCAATGTTAATATAGCAGCATTATAATAAACATGTAAATATAAAAATAAAATATAAAATCGAGCAGCCGTGAGATAGTGTCAAAGCACCACTTTCATCAGACATCCTACAACCCAACTGTGTCTGCTTCTCTTTATTCATTCATTCATTCATCATCTTCCGCTTTATTAGGGTCGTGGGGGGGGGTTCCCATGCCCATCCAGGGGAAAATGTTTCGGGCGTTGGGCAGATACACCCAGGACAGGACGCCAATCCATCGCTGGGCACACACAAACACACTCTTTATGGGGCAATTTGGAGAACTCAATTGACTTCACCCATGTTTTTGGACTGTGGGAGGAAACCGGAGAACCCAGAGGAAAACCACATGGACACGGGGAGGACATGGGAACTCCACCCAGATGGGGATTCGAACTGGGAATCCCTAGCACTGAGGGGAGAACATGCTAAACCACTGAGCCATCGTGCCGCCCTTGCTTCTCTTTATTCCAAATAAATATCCAACCTCACGCTTATTATTCAAATGGAGGACGGGTGGATGAATCCTAAATTAGAAAACACACAAAACAGCTTTTAAAACAATTCATGTATCACTTTTATAGACACCTCCATCATCAGAACACTTCATCGTTATTGTCTTTAATCTTTTTTTAATTTAATGCAATTAAGGAACATCATCATCATTTATATAAACGCACTCATCCCTCAGGTGTTAAACTATCAGCTGTCCGCGTCCTCGAGTTCAATAAACCCGGTTTATTGAAAAATGAGTGAGCGGTGAAGAGAGAGAGAGAGAGAATGAGAGCGTGAGCGAACCAACCCAGCCGAGGCGCGCGTCTCTACGTTAAATACAATTAAAACATGCAGAACTCACCAGCCGCCTCAATCACGTGATATTTAATCCGTTAATCCGCTTTGTAATCTGTGAATATGTTAATCGCAGCGTCATCAAAGTCATCAAAAATAATAAAAACAGCATCGGCAGGATCAAAAGAACTTCACTGTCTCCACTAAAAAACGCCGCTCATTTCCTCTCTCCGCCCACTTCCGTTTTTTCTTTTCCTCTCCATAAACCTAATTAATTTTCTAATGAGGTTATGACGTCACTCCACGAGATCACGATGAGAACATAAACACAGGTTTATAAAGTAAAGCTTTAAAAAAATAAATATTTAAATGAGGGCGGCACGGTGGCTTAGTGGTTTGGCATGTTCTCCTCTCAGCACTAGGGATTCCTGGTTTGAATCCCCATCTGGGTGGAGTTTGCATGTTCTCCCCGTGTCAGCGTGGGTTTCCTCCGGGTTCTCCGGTTTCCTCCCACAGTCCAAAAACATGGACCAAGGTCAATTGAGTTCTCCAGATTGCCCCATATAGAGTGAGTGTGTCCCCAGTGATAGATTGGCATCCTGTCCTGGGTGTATCTGTCTAGTGCCCGAGACGTTCTCCCCTGGAGGGGGAACCCCCCCTCCCCCCGACCCTAATACAGGCTAAAGCGGAAGATGATGGATGGATGGATATTTAAATGTCACAGATAATAAACAATAGATCTTCATGACATTGAGAGTTGAGTTCTCTGGACTGATGATGTAATGAAAGGCGGAGCCTGAAGCCCATGAGCCTCTTTGTTGATTGCAGGTGTATGAAGCTGGCCTTGGTGCACGACCTGGCAGAGTGCATCGTGGGTGACATCGCTCCAGCCGACAACATCAGCAAAGCAGAGAAACATCGGCGGGAGAAGGTGCAGGGTGGGGGTGAGGTCATGGGAAACATGATTAAAATAAAATCAGCCACCCTAAAGTATTAATTAATCTGGTCTTATTGAAAGGAGGCGATGGTTCGGATCACGGGACTGCTGAATGAGGATCTGCGTAAGGAGCTGTACCAGCTGTGGGAGGTCAGAGGTTTCGGTTGTGTTAGGGTTTGTTTTTGGTTCTTGTCGAGACGAGACAAGCGCTGTAACGAGACGTCTCATCAGAATGCCGTATGATTTGAATACATCATGGACGTGAACACGGCCGACCCTCCGTTTGCATGTGGTTCGGATGTGAATGACCCGCTGCTTTCACTGAACCATTTCCTTTAATGACCTCAGATTAAAGTTCCTGCGGGGGAGGGGGGGTCGCACCGTGGGCGCTGACGCCGTAACCCGTTGTGTCGCTTGTGTGCAGGAGTATGAGAGCCAGGCGAGTGGGGAGGCCCGGCTGGTGAAGGAGCTGGACCGCCTGGAGATGATCCTGCAGGCTCACGAGTACGAGGAGCTGGAGGAGCGGCCGGGCAGACTGCAGGAGTTCTTCACCTCCACACAAGGTGGCGGCATTCTCATTACTGTTAAACTGAACTGAGCTGGAGAAAAGGGGAGGAGCCACAGTGTTCTGAGACAGTGAGATAATGAGATAGTAATAGTGTGATGGTGAGACAGTGTGACAGCTAGATAGAAAGATAGTGTTATAGTGAGACAGTGAGAGTGTTATAGTGAGATAATGTGAAAGTGTAGGTGTCAGATAATGAGATAGTATGACAGTAAGACGGTGAGGTTCTCGTTCGTTTGCCTTGTGTTTATCGGTGACTCCGCCTCCTGTTGGCGCAGGGCTGTTCCATCACCCACAGGTCCTGGCGCTGGTGAAAAGCCTCGATGAGGAGCGATCGCGTCACATGACCTCAGCAGCAGCAGACAGACTATCAGAGGAATCAGAGCTGAACTCTGACACTGCAGAAAAACCCTCGTGATCGTCCTGACCCACTGAATTTCACCAAGACCGATCCCCTCGTACCATGGTGGCGCACATGGACCGACCACTCCCGCTCTGCTGGGCTCCTGAGCATCAGAGAACATACCAAAGTATGTAGAGAGACTACAAACTCACTCTGTACATTTTGTAGTACCATCCGTCTCTCCACATACTGTTATAGTAATTTGGTATGTTCTCAGATGATCAGGAGCCCCCACTGAGCGGGTATTATTAGGGTGGTGGATGACTCTCTGCACTACAGTGACACTGAGATGGCGTGTTCTGTGAGCACTGGAGGATGCACAAACTGTGCAGAAACAGTTGACTTCCTGTCTCTGATTCTTTATCCTGCAGGTGGCGCTGTAAGGTGGAGGAGTGTGCAGTGGGTGGATAATGTTTATTTTGTAATAAAGTGGCCGGTCAGTGATACTTTGAGTTTTAATGGAAGATAAAATACGTTTCAAACCGTTCATTTTTTTTTTTTTTAAATACGGTTTCATTCGTGCTCCCGGTTCCGGTGTCATCGAAAAACATCACGAATAACCCTGAGAAGAAAAGAGAGACAGGTGGTGGGGGTGATAACAGAGTTTAAAAACAACACTGAAAGTCCAGGGTGATGAATCCTCCCCCTGGAATCTAAGGAGTCTTTCAGGGGGAGGCACTGCATCCTCCCCGCCACCGAGGGGCAGCAGTGTTCGGTCCTGCACATCCACCCTGCTCCTGATGCGCAGGCCGCAGTGGTGGTGGTGGTGATGTCCTCAGCACACGCTGTCGGCGCCTTCCCTCCGGTTGTTGGAGGAGGTCGGTGTCGGGTCGTTGCTCTGCGCGCTGGCCTGAGCCGCTGACGAGAGCACGTCCTCGAAGTTCCCCCCGCCGCCGCCTGCGCCCACCTTTGACTGCGCAGACAGACACAAAATAAAGAGTATAATAATAATAATAATACCATTTAATCAACAGTTCAATGACATCATACAACCACAACCACACTATATACATTGTTAGTCCCCTTTGGTATGTTCTCTGATCATTAGAACCCCACAGAGCAGGTGTTATTAGGGTGGTGGTGGATTGACAGCACTGCAGTGACGCTGACGTGGTGGTGCAGGTGTGTGTGTGTGCGTGTCGTGGAGGCAGCAGCACTGAGAAGTCAGACCTTTGCTGGCAAAACAAATCAACAGTGAAAACTGGACTAACTGGTGGAGGTTCTCAGCTGATCTCCAGAAGTCTGCAGTCTAGAACTCAGGTCAATATTGACGGCCGCCGTCCACACCCTGCTCAGTAATCCTGACTCGGCACGTCCGCGTGTACCCGCTTATTTATATTAAAACCTGCTCCACAGTGTGGCCCACGGTGTCTCAACGTTCCCCGTCTCGTTCCTCCTCCGTGTTCTAACAATATATTCTTAAATTTCTTAGTGTCCTCCTGTCTGTCAGACAGGTGGACACCTTTTAAGAACTTTAACAACCCTCCAACTTTAACATGTTGATATGCAAACTACAGCGGTGTTTATACAGAGGACATACGAGCTGATCTTCTGTTCCGCAATAACAAAGACAATTATCTCTCCAATTAGAAATTTCTATTTAGAAAATAGAAATTATGAAATATGTAGTATTATATATCTAAAATAAATAGTATTATATATCTATATTAAATGTTATATATAGGAATGAACCTATAGCATATAAATATACATATATACAAATAAGTGAGATATACACTAATACGATTATAGGTCATTATATACATATATACAGGCATTTAAATATAATATAGATACTGTGTGTATATATATATATATATATATATATATATATATATATATATATATATTGCATTATGTACATCACACGAGTGATTCGAGCTAATAAACATGATATAGTTAAGTAAATAAGTATTAAATTAATAAAACATATAAGACGACGCCATTTAGCTTAGAACTTCAAAACAATGTTTGGTTCTGAATGTCAGAGTGACAGAACGTCTGCAGTCTGAATGCCTCGTGTGTTAAAGACGGTCAAACCGATAAAACCAACATTTTCATGTTTGCAAACAGCAAAGGTTTATGACACCACGCCCCTGCAGTTCCCTCATTCTCCACTAGAGGGACGAACCACACCGCGTGAATGTCTCTGCATTAAAACGTGCGGAGTTCTAAAGTCTCCGGGTTCTAGATTCAGGTTTAAAGGGTTCTGTCTCACCTTCAGACTGGAGACCGTGGTTTCAACCTTCTCCTCGAACGACCTGAAGCTGGACGAGTTCCTGTTTTTGAGGAAAAAAAAGAAATAACTTTAATTTATAGAACCAGACATTTCGTCTGAGCTTCAACTTTTCTGTCATTCTGTAATCACAGAAAGGTTCAGATCTGTAATAATATGTAATGATATGTAAATGAGTGAGTGCCGCGGGGTGGCGGGGTGGGCAGCATCACCTCTACCTCATGGCTGGCATGCTCATCGAGTGGCGCACAGAGGAGCTGGTCTCCAGAAAAGCATGAGCATGAAGAAGAGAAGCATGTTAGAACCAGAGGTGAACATGCAAAAGCTCACACTTACACCCCCGAAAGCCTCAGGTGCTACAGTGTTCGTAAGAGTCAAGGTCAAACGACTCAGAGTGACGACTCAGCAACTTACAATAACAATAACAATACACATGAAATATTTTAGAAGCATTGGAACATGTTGCTTCTAAGAACTTCCCGTTTCGTGAAAAGGCCTCTTGCAGGATTGTGGGAACCACGTCTTGTTCGTGAGGTCAGACACTGAATGACCTGGCTCACAATCTCTGTTCTAATTCATCCCAAAGGCACTGAACGAGGTTGAGGTCACGTCTGAATCGTCTGCTGGCTGTTAGATTATTTTTATTTATTAAACTCTAACTTGTGGCTTAGTGGTTGGCATGTTCTCCTCTCAGCACTAGGGATTCCCGGATCGAATCCCCATCTGGGTGAAGTTAGCATGTTCTCCCCATGTCAGCGTGGGTTTCCTCTGGGTTCTCCGGTTTCCTCCCACAGTCCAAAAACATGGATCAAGTCAATTGAATTCTTCAAATTGCCCCATATAGAGTGTGTGAGTGAGTGTGTGCCCAGCAATGGATTGAATGCCTGGGTGTATCTGCCCATCGCCCAAAACGTTCTCCCCTGGATGGGCATGGGGAACCCCCCTCCCCGAGATCCTAATAGAGTATAAATGAATGAATGAAAAACTCTGTAAACTCCTGGACTCAGTGATTAAGACATGTCCCAATACTTTTGTTCATACAGTTTGTTTATGGAGATGCGGTTACCTCGACGACGGCGCAGAGAAGCTGAAAGAAGCAAAAGTATGAAGACGTTAAAAGTTTTTAAGAATCTGTTTAAGGGTTTCAGCAGATGGAGATCAGACAGCGGCGCTCACCCCAAAGCGTTAAATCTTTAAATCCAGCAGCGGAAGAAGAGAAACATCAGGGGATCAGTGTGACTACTATGAATATTATAATCAGCACACACACACACACACACACACACCAACCAAACCTTAAGCCGTGATGTCACGGTACTGTCTAATGATTTACATTATAAGGAGCAGATTATAGACACTACAAATAGAGAACATGCACGTGCACACACACACACACACACACACACACACACACACAAATACCTCCTGGGATAAAGGAACTCAAGTCCGAACATGCTGGAGGATTAAGCAAAATGAGGGGTTTGTTAAATTCACACTTTACAGCGGTATGAAAGAACAGTGTTGGATTACTGCAGTGTGTATGTGTGTGTGTGTTCCACTGAACTCAACACTAATAAGGAACCATGTTTGTAACTAAGCAGCTGGAAGCTAAAACGTTCATAAAATAACAGCAACTCGAACAACGCTGTGTGTTTTCCTCTCCGATGTTCCTGTACTTAGCTCATTTGCATAAACCGCCGCCCACACGCTGGGTTTTTCAGGGTGGACGTACCTCATGTCCCCGAGCCTGCGGCTGATGGCCGTGCCCAGGGTGCTGATGGCCACGGAGGTCTTCTGTCCGGCGGTGCTGAGGGTCTCCGACGTCTTCTTATAGCTGCTTGCCAAACGGAGGACAGATCAAAGGAATCAGGAGTCATATGAAATTATACGACATGGATTATAAATTAGACCCATCACAGATTATGGCCTCATGCTTTATAGTCCTGTCCGTGTCCGTGTCCGTGTGTTTTAAACCGATCACACCTGCTGTATTTTAGTTGAATTACACATGACATGAGACAATGTTTTCCATTAGAGACAAGGGGTGAGGTGTAAGGTGTCAGAGTGTGTGTGTAAGACTATGTATGAGCTCAGTCAGGTACAAGTACACACACATTTACATTACATTTACATTTGGTCATTTATTGGACGCTTTTATTCAAAGCGACTCACAAGGTGAGCTCAGGGTTAATCACAACATCCCTGGAGCAATGAGGGTTAAGGGTCTTGCTCAAGGACCCACATTGGTAACTTCAGTGGACCTGGGGTTTGAACCCCCAACCTTTAGATTGATAACCTAATGCCCTGACCACTGAGCTATAGCGCTACACCCACCATCCATCCACACATCCATTGATTATCTTCCGCTTTATCCTCTATTAGGGTCGGGGGGGGGGGGGTTCCCATGCCCATCCAGGGAAGAACGTTTCGGGCGCTGGGCAGATACACCCAGGACAGAGCGCCAATCTATCACTGAACACACACTCACACAGACACACTCCATATGGGGCAATTTGGAGAATTCAATTGCTCTTGATCCTTGTTTTTGGACTGTGGGAGGAAACCGGAGAACCCGGAGGAAACCCACGCAGACACGGGGAGGACATGCAAACTCCACCCAGATTGGGATTCTAGCGCTGAGAGGAGAACATGCTAAACCACTAAACCCCCATGCCACCTCACACACACACACCTCACACTGAATTACTATGAAAGTACATAACACCTCAGGGCGGAGATCACTGATGGTAATACTCATATCCACCCGTCTGGCAACAACAGTCCTGACAAAGTCCACTGAGGTGCTGCTACACCGGACCGGCGGGATGTACTCACACAGTGCTGGACTGAACGTCGGTCCAGCTCCGGTTCAGGTTCTGCCTCAGCTCGCCCAGCGTGGTGATGCCCAGCCTGTGCTTCAGCTCAGCGTAGCGTTTCTCTTTGGAGCTCAGCACCTGCTTCAGCGTCGAGATCTCCTCCTCTAACTGACAGCAGAGAACCCTCGGTGAGGTCCCCCAAGGCTCGGTACTGGGTCTACTTAAGATCATCCTCAGTTGAACTTTTTAAAATCGTTTTCAACAGCGTAACTTTCATGGATTAATTATGAGTGTTTGTATAACCCGCACCATCGGTGCCCGACCCGGACCCTGGACCGTGGTAGCTCACTCCTATTCGCAGGATTTTTTAGGGAAGCACCGGTTTAAATACCTTAGTCAGCTCGTTGAGCAGCTCCTCCCGCTCCTCCTCCGTTAGGGCGTTGTTTAGGTCCACGTCTGAGCCGGCGTCCTCCTCGGCTTCCTGGAGCGCCTCCTTTTCCAGCAGACCTGAGACACAAATAGAACAATCAGCGTGGTTGATCACGAGGCTCATCGTATTTATTTTTAGACGACTGTGGCGCCACGCACGACGAGCAGGTAACTGTACTGAGGTCATGTGACCTTCAGAGAGTTAGATTGTGGTATACTTACCGATAAAACGTCTTCACTGCACAGACGTCGATTAGATGTTATGGAGGGCCTTCCACAAATTGTTTCCACTAGAACACCAGGAGACAGGCCACGCCCACAACACCTGACCGCCTCACACGCTAAACCCCACACCACCGCATTATACACTGTAAATCGATCCAATCACTGTGCACTCAGTCACATACCACCACCTGGTTGCTCCACCTCGTAGACATGGACTCAGAGCGCTCTGCCGCCGACAGAACGATGGTGGAGGATTCAGCAGCACTGCTGTGTCTGAGCCACTCGCACCACCACAGCACACCAACACACCACCACCACCATGTCAGTGTCACCGCAGTGCTGCAGGGGAATCATCCACCACCCTAATAACACCCGCTCTGTGCATGGTGCTGATCATTGGGAGAACATACCAAATAAGAGCATGTCGGGAAACAGACGGACTAAGTGTAGAACTACAAAGTCCATCTTTAAGGTGGTGGAGCAGACGGGGTGGAAAGTGAGGGGATCCAAAAGTTCTTTATTGGCGAATAAACGATTTAGAACAGGTTCTAGATTTCACTCTTCATCTTACCGCAGTCTTCTTCCTCAGGGATCAAAATGCAAGAGGCCGGTGCTGCGCGCACACACACACACACACACACACACACACATACACACACACACACACACTGAGCCTTCAAAGACAAAGTAATGGACCGAACTGTTTGTAGTGCAGCCATGAGGTTTCAGTTCCCTCTGCTGAGCCTCGACTCGGTCACATGACCGTTTCCAGAACGGCCACCCCGCTGAACCGCTGCACACCGAGGCGGCGGTCATGTTCCCGTCACATGACCTTGTTTTGGGAAACTTGTGAAACATTAACTTAACACCCCGCGGTCTAATCTTCTTCCAAGTCACAATATTCACCTCGTCTGTTCTCACGTTAGGAAAATAACCCCCCCACCCCCCGCCACCCCCTCATAACCCCCCCCAAAGGGCCCCATGGCTGTTCCAGCATGTCTTGCCCTACATCCACAAGGTGGAGCAACAAGGTGGTCATGCCTAATGTGGTGTACAGTAGATGCATACAGGGTTTAAACACCTAACACACACTAACACACACACCTGCACCACCATGCTGAGAATCATCCACCACCCTAATGATCCAGTGTGGAGATAGTCAAACCGGTGGTGAGAACTATAAATGCCGAAGAACATTCAAAGAGTGGTGATGTCAATATGGACTTGTCCTTAACTCTCTGAAGGTTCTGAGCGAGGCTGTTATTGGCTTGTGGGGATTAATTACACATGGCTCTCGGTGGTGAGATCAAACATCTGAAGCTCCAACACCACCACCACCACCACCACCACCACCACCATCTGAAGCTCTCCCACCTCCAGATCTAAGAACTACAGACGGGACACACATCAAAACAATGTGGATCAATCGGGAGTCGCCGTGGAAGACCTCAGCATCAGAGCAACACAAACCCCTCCACCTGAAGGTAAGACCAGCAGCAGGGGGACCCCAGAGTGGTTCCATCATCCCATGGTCCTCACAGAGATCTGAAGCATTAGAACTGAAGCGTATGTTGCTGGACTCGGTGGAGGATCAGATCAGATGACACGGTCATGATTAATTAATCCGGTCAGTCGGGTTATTTAAACTTACAGGGCAGATCTTAATGTCCTAAACTCCTAAACACATCAAGTTCTCAAACAGAAGCTCGGTTTGCTGCTCACCTCGTTGGTTCGACTCCATTCCAGCAGCAGAGCGAGGGTTTGGGTCCCGGAGGCCGAGCTGTGAGGAGCAGAGAGGAGGTGAAGTCAGCTGCTCTGTAATCCAGATCCACGTTTAAACTGCACTCTGCTGTCAAATGACCTCTCCAGGCAGAACCACACGGGGTTGCCAGGTTACAGAGAATCCCTCCACAATGTAAAGTCAACACTCTGGCGAGCAAAACACTCCAGGAACTGGATTAGTTCCACCTCGGCGTTTCTACAGTGATATCATTCTATCAGCTCTGCGCTGATAAGAATCACTTCCCCAAACTGTTCTCCAAATAAAAAAAGTAAAGAATCGGAGAGGACAGGTTTAATGTGTCAACAGCACATCCTCTCCTCTCACTTCCTCTGCAGTTTATTCTGGAACCCGGTTGTATTGAGTTCTCCTTCTCAGTGATGGAACAAGTTTACAGGATCATATTTCTTCAAAACGTCTTTGAATTTAGCAAATAAAAGTTTCTAAAGATGTAAAATCATTAAATTTATGGACAGGTATTGCGACACCTGCACAGCACACCTTCATGACATCATAATCTGAGTGGATACCACATCCATTCATCTGTTCAAAGGTAAAACACTAACAATAGTAGGGGGTCCTAATGCTGACACTGGTGGAACTCTATACATATATACATCTGTGCAGTTTTAACAATAATCCACCATGTTGGATTCAAACCAATAAAACCTAGTCCAGCCAATCAGCATGGGCTGCCGCATCACGTGGTATTTTGTAACACATACCTCACCTGTGCTTTGATCCCTCCCTCTGCTCTGCTTTAAACAGGTGGTTTCTTGGAGACTTGAGGTTTCCTCCTGGTACCTTCTGGATGGGGGGGGGGGGGTTCCCAGGGTTCGTGGAGATGGTGCTGACAATCAAATTCTCAGACACTCACGTGACTCACACACTCCTCACATCACACACCACAGCATTCACGTTAACGATACAGCTGGAAAGAGATAAAAGGTGCAACCAACCAATCTGGCAACCAAGGGGTATTTAAAGTAAAGAGGACCTCACAAAGAACCTGTTCAGTTCATAAAGAACAATGGAACCATCGACGATCAACGGACTTTATCATGTTGAACTAACATTTCATCATAAAGGTTTGTATTTTTTTTTTTTTTTGGAGGGGGGGGGTATCCAGCGAGTCCCCCCCCCCACAGATTAATACGTCATTATGTGTAATTAATGCTGATTTATTTATAAAAACTATTCGATTCATTGTGCGCTTAATCCTGCGGTACTGTAAAGCAGCGTCACCTGCTGGCCAAATGAGATATTACACACAAAACTACTTTTTGGTAAAGAAAAAAACAAAAAAAACATCTATAATAATAAGAACACCTAAAACGTAACGTAGAGCAGATAAAGAATTTTTTAAAATGATAATTATGATAAATATAATTATGTTTTGGCCAAATGTACCGACACACTCACAGATTCTAGAAGATTTTGGATCATGGCGGTACATACAGACAAACTACCTGGAACTTGAGTGGGAACCCACGAGCAACTGATACAAAAGTGCAAAACTCAGAGTCTGAAGAAGAGGAGCACCGCGTCTCGTGAGCAGAACCCCGGTGTCCTCCGATTGTCCTTTATTGTTGGCACCGGAGGCCGTTTGTTAACAGAATCTCGAGCCGCCTCCGTCTGACCCAACGCCACCAAACGTGCAGCGATCTACAGATAAAGTGCAACAGCCAATAAGCACTGCAGGATTTACAGAGGTGCGGGAATAAAAAATAAAACCTTAAAACATTCATAAAAAAGGACTCCGCACCACGCAGAACACCCCCACCCGACGTGTTCCGTCTTTGGAATGTGTGCACGGTGTGGGAGCTTGAATTCCATTGGGAAACAGTCCTATCCCGTCATATCTGCAGCATTTTAAAAAGGCACACGTGACGCCGACGTAACCGGAGAACCTTTGGCCCGCGAGTCCTGATGCCCACGGTGACGTTCAGTGAAGGGAACCGTCTGGATGTGTCGACATGGGGTCAAACATCACCGGGTTCCAGGAGGGTGGAGAACTCGTGGAGAACTCGTGGGGGGGGGGGGGTGTTCTTTGCAGCACCACGCCGCCCCCCCCCAAAGCGCATCCCATCCGGTCGGCCGAAAACGAAGGCAGCCCGAAGTGCTGTAAGGTGCTTTAAATTGCCCCCATTACATTTAAGGGGTGGGTGGATGGGGGTTATACTTTTGGCGGTTCCCTCAAAGCGCTTCATGTTCTGCAGCGAAGCCCCCCCGTCACGCCACCTGAGGGTCCAACGTCACAAACAGCGTCTGAAGAAGAGGAGCACCGCGTCTCGTGAGCAGAACCCCGGTGTCCTCCGATTGTCCTTTATTGTTGGCACCGGAGGCCGTTTGTTAACAGAATCTCGAGCCGCCTCCGTCTGACCCAACGCCACAAACAGCGGAGATCAGCAGCATATTGCACTTTCATCCGTCCTTAATTACAATAACGCGGGAGGCGGAACCCGGGGGGGGGGGGGGGGGGGGGGGGGGGGGGGGGCATTTGGAGTTTAGATGTCCTGTGTTGTGGATATATGTTTGGGATGCGGATTGTTCTCCAAACGGGAAGTCGGCGGTGAAGATGAATCATCTTCCAAATTGGCACTGGGCCCCGGCGGGTCCAGCTGCTGATCCTCGGGGCGAGAACAGAGAACACACGGGCTTTTTGTCGACGATGCAAATTCCAGCGGAGGGGAGTCAGAGCGGATCGAGGAAACGAGAACCCGTGTGTGTGTGTGCGTGTGTGCGTGTGTGTGTGTGTTTTTACAGAACCCGGTCGAAGTTGAAGATCAAAGCCACTGGATCTGTCCCTTTAGAACAAACCCCCGTGGAACACTGCAGTCCAGGAGCTGTGATCAGTCCTCCCATTGTGTGTGTGTGTGTGTGTGTGTGTGTGTGTGTGTGTGTGTGTGTGTTTCAGCACAGCCAGCGTCCCGTGCCGTCCGAGTGCTTCTTGCGTTTCTTGCAGATGCAGTACACGGGGAACGCTATCAGACCTTTCGGAGAGATGAGCAGATTAAAGTTACAATAACAACATTAAAGCTACTGTATGCAACTTTCACTGGATCTTAGGAAACGCATCGCTCTGCACCAGCAGTGTGACACCGGCTATGTCCACCGGGTGGCAGTGGTAGCAGTTTGATTGAATGTGGAGGTTCTCACCTATAACGAGAGCCAAGGCACCCATCACCACCATCAGCACGATGAGAACCGGTGCCACCAGCACTTTACTTACTGTGGGAGCAACACACACACACACACACACACACAGGTTCAGGAACAGTAAACTGAAGAACACACTCAGACCTAAGTATAGACTCAGGCTTATCCCGTCTACGACAGCTGCTGCTGCCCTGGTGGTTAAGGTGGTGGATTTTGTTCACCGCGTCACTCGGCTTGGCCAGTTCTAAGGCGTGTCCAAATACTTTTGTCCCTTTAAATTACACACAGGCCCAATGACACGTTGCCAGATATTTCCTGGTAGAGATCTGTGCCGAGCGTGTGGTGCGCCGCCGCGGCGATTAAACGAACACAAAGGCGAGTTCAGCATGTTTATGGTGAATCAGTGGGTTCAGGGCGGTGAACGAGTCCCTGGTGAATCACCGCAGAGAGAGAGAAAGTAAGAGAGAGAGAGAGAGAGACAGACAGACAGAGAGAGACAGAGAGAGAGAGACAGAGAGAGAGACACACACACAAACACGGACCACACCCTTCATTATGACTCTCAAAGAGTCCTTCCCTAAAATTACACAGCAGTTTTAACTGAGACATTTGATTGGACAGGAGTTTCACCAGACGTCATATACAACAACAGTGACCGTAACAGTGACACACACACACACACACACACAGTGAACTGAATACACTTCAAATGGACACTGTACATGGCACCCAGGGAGCAACTGGGGGTTGAGTGCCTTGCTCAAGGGCACTTCAGCCAGGGTACTTGGTGGGAATCGAACCGGGGACCTTCAGGTCGCAAGGCTTGATCCTAACCACAATGACTGCCCTGGAATGGAACATGTCCAACGTTACTACAGCGCCATCCGCTGTCCCCCGTCTCTGTTCTAGTTCATTCCCCCCATGTTGTTTGAGGATGCGTGTGTTTTATTATTTTTATTTTATAAAATGTTACAAACACACTATAATTAAAAAAAAAAAACTAAATTTGATTCGTAAATGTGTTTATTTAAAGCTAAATTAATCATTTAATAATAATCTGCACTCCCACGATGTAATCTAGTCCGGTTTTTAAAGTAAACCGGATTAACAGGATTCCATTCACTGCCATCTGGTGGCCACATTACAAAATGCAGGTCATAAAAAAACAGCATGTCAGGTTTAGTTTATATTAATCTGTATTTTATGATTTAAAATAATGTACAGGGCGGCACGATGGCTTACTGGTTTTGCATGTTCTCCGGTTTTCTCCCACAGTCCAAAAACATGGATCATTGGGTTCTCCAAATTGCCCTATATAGAGTGTGTGAGCCCAGCGATAGATTGCCCCCCCCATTCTGGGTGTATCTGCCCAGTGCCAAACTTTCTCCCTGGATGGGCATGGGGAACCCCCCCCCCCCCCCGACCCTAATATAGGATAAAGCGGGAGATAATGGGGAAAAAAAATGTACTGTATATCACGTTTTGCTACGGATGTGAGACGCTCAGCCAATCAGATTTAAAGATTTATTTTTTATAATAAAAATTTGACATTTAGTAAAAATCCTTGAACGGGTTCCTCTTGAGTCCCTAGTTCCTCTCTAACATGTCCCTAATCGCAAAGAGAGGGACAGACCTCGGACACTCACCGCACACCGACCCGCGGATGAATCGGCGCAGGTGCGGCCTGTCGGGCAGGTAGCGGTACCTGCAGCCAAACACGCTCAGGTTGGAGGTGTGGTCGCCGAAGAAGCGCAGGTGGCGGTACTTCTCGCCGCAGCGGTAGCAGAAGTTAGTGTTGCACTGCGTGCAGGTCATGTGATCGCAGCCCTCCGTCCTCTGGATGTGGATCTGCGGCGCGAAAAAAGAAATTAATACATAAAATAAATATTTAAAATAATGAATCTAATTAAGGGGGCTGCCGGGCGTCAAATAAAAATAAAATAACGGGATCGTCTCATGAGAGTGTGTGTGTGTGTGTGTGTGTATACCTTGCAGCGTGGGCACTTTTGAGCGTTCCTCTGGCCGTGCTCTATGACACTGGCCCAGTTCCGCAGCAGCCTGTCCCCCTTTCTGTAGTCGCGGCACTTCAGTCCCTCGTGCCACGGGGCGTGGCATTTAAAACACCACATCAGCTGGCAGTCAGTGCACTGAATCTGAACGGGACACACCCACAGAGACACCACGCCCACTTATGATTTCATTCATTCATCCATTATCTTCCGCTTTATCCTCTAATAGGGTTGCTGGGGGAGGTGTTTCCCCAAGGGGGGGGGGGGGGGGGTTCCCCATACCCATCCAGGGGAGAACGTTTCGGGCGCTGGGCAGATACACCCAGGTCAGGGCGCCAATCCATCGCTGGACACACTCACTCACACAGACACACTCTATATGGGGCAATTTGAAGAACTCAATTGACTTGATCCATGTTTTTGGACTGTGGGAGTAAACCGGAGAACCCGGAGGAAACCCACACGGACACAGGGAGGACATGGAAACTCCAGCCAGATGGGGATTTGAACCGGGAATCCCTAGTGCCCAGAAGAACATGCCAAACCACTAAGCCACTGTGCTGCCCCACTTATGATTTATTATTGATTATTATTCACGATGACGGAGTGCGGGCCTGCAAAAGGGCCCCGCAGTGACTCTCGTCTGTAAGTTAAGCTCCGCCCCCAGACAGACAGACTTCATAGTACATACTGTATGTAATATGCCTTCCAACAGTTTGGGGAAGGCCCTTATCTGTTTCACAGGAGTCAGGACTCACCTTGAACTTGTTCTCCACTCGGCCGGCGGGCGGGGCACCGCCGCGGCCCTTCAGCGTGGTGAACAGGCTGCACTGTGGACAGGCTTTGGTTCCGGTGTCCAGTCTGCTGAGCTCCAGGAAGTACTTGTACTTGGCCAGGCTCTCAGACGGCAGATGTTCCAGCACCAGGTTCTCCTCGAGGAACCCGCTGCACTCGGGGATGGGGCACGCCATGTCGGCACGGCCAGACAGGACCTGAGGGCGGAGCCACACACACACACACACACACGCGCATCCCTAAAGTACGGTACCGAATCGGAGAACAGTTCCCTTTGAGAAGCAGGAAGGATCAGGCGCGTCCAAAATCCCCTTAATTACTCATTAACCCGTCACCACTATGACGAGAACAGAGACCCGAGGGGGTCACTAATCACAGAGGCACAGAACCGGCAGGGGACATCGTGGTTCCTCGTCATCTGGAACGGTTCCAGTTCCGTCATCGTGCCGAAGGTCATCCAACAGATGTCTGGAGGACGGTTCCACGTTCAGTCGATGAGGAACCTCACGCAGGAGCAACTCGGGGTGACCACTTCATAAACTCCACTCATCCCTTCACCCAAAGACTTTTGGGACAAATAAATAAATAAATAAATAAGGGTGACGGGCGGCATGGTGGCTTAGTGGTTTGGCATGTTCTCCTCTCAGCACTAGGGATTTTCGGTTTGAATCCCCATCTGGGTGGAGTTTCCATGTTCTCCCCGTGTCTGCGTGGGTATCCTCCGGGTTCTCCGGTTTTCATCCCACGGTCCAAAAACATGCATTACGGGCAATTGAGTTCTCCAAATTGCCCCATATAGAGTGTGCCTGTTTGAGAGAGTGTGTGCCCAGCGATGGATTGCCCCCCTGTCCTGGGTGTATCTGCCCAGCGCCCGAAACGTTCTCCCCTGGATGGGCATGAGAACCCCCCCCCATCCAGAAGATAATAGATGGATAAATAAATAAAGGTGGCTCGGTTCTCACATTCAGATAAGGCCACCTTAAAAGGTTCCTGTAGAACTAATGGTTCTTGCCCACTTAACTTCGGGCCGTATTTAGCTCCACCCCCCTTATAGATGCACGTTGTAGTTTATATGTTTCTTTTAGTCACCTTTGGTATGTTCTCCAATGACCGGGACCATGGACAGAACGGGTGTTATTAAGGTGGTGGATGATTCTCAGGAGGTGGTGGTGGTGCGTTGTCCAGTTCTGCTGGATCAACCACCATGTATGTATGAGGGGGGTGGGCATTAGAGAACATACCAAAATACATATTTAGTGAAACAGCTGGACTGTAATGATGGTGTATGGTGAGGGTGGAGGTTTTACCTGCGAGGCGACATAGGTTTTGAGGCACTCCTCGCAGACGGCCTTTCTGCAGCAGTGCAGCGGCCTGATGGGACGGACGTCCAGACACACGCGGCACGTCAGCGTCACCTCGCCGCCACCCGGACCGCCGGACAGCCTGGGATCCACCAGGTCACTCAGCGAGTACGCCTCCCCGTACCAGGTCTCCAGATCCAACTCCAGATGTGGAGCGTCCGGCGGGTGGAGGACCTCGGGCGCGTCCGGCGGGGGAGGACCCCTGGCGTCCGCCGGCCGCGGGCTTCCCGGGGGTCTCCTGTAGTTATCGTTGGCGATGCTGTAAACGGTGCAGTAGACGTGCTCCACCGAGGTGCTGTCCGACCTCGCACCTGCAGGGGGCGACAGACTGGCTGGTGGCGTGACGTTCAGGGCCACGTGACTTCCCACTCGTTCGCCGAAGGAATGGCCGAGCGTCCTCCGGCGCCCGGCCAGCCGTCTCTTATCCGTGTTCTCCAGCATGTAGCCGACCAGGTGTCTGGAGACATCTACATTGGCGTCCAGAGACGAAGGTCTGAAGATTCTCCTTGAGTCGCTGGACCTGGACAGAGGTCCCTCAGAGACCCACTGATCGTTTAAGGTTGGGGACATGGTGGGGGGGGTGTCTCCCTCCAGTGCCACACTGTGGGCTGAGCTACAATGGGTTCTATGGTTCTTCACCGACCTGAAGTTCCCCAGCATGGACATGACCCTCATGGCGTTCGGGGTGTTCCCTGCTTCACACTCAACATCAGATGACGACGTCCTCCAACTGTCTCCTGAAACACTCGAGTGAGACGCATACGCAGACCTCTCATGCTCCACCGTCTCCCAGCCCAGTGTGTCTTCGGGTTCTTTAATGGACGCTCTGAGGGAAGAGCTCCACTGTCCGCGGTCCACGTCTCCCAAAACGGACTCTACCTGGTTCCCCGCTTCCAGCGATCCTGAGAAATGAAGGGTTTTAGTGTTATTGTTAACAGCATGATTAAATAATGAGCTTTGGTAGGTTCTCTGCGGGTTCTCCATTGGGGAATCTTCAGGCTCTGAGGTTCTAGAAGATCTAAACGTGGTTCCTTTAGAAGACCTGATGGAGGAGCTACACTCGGTTCTACAGCCGGCCGACATCTTGACCTCCACAGCCGAACCGGTTGGATCCTGGAGGTCAAAGCCAGCGTTGGACTTCGGTCCTGAGGTTCCTCCGGGTTCCTCATCCAAAATGGAGCCCAGATCTTTTGGAGGTTCCATGCGGCTCCCCAGTAAAAAAAGTGGGCCAGCCTGCGCACGGTCCCCGGTCAGGAGTTCCACAGGGGACAGCTGGTCTTTGGTTCCCTGACTTTGGGTTCTGCTGACATGCAGGTCCAGAACCTCGGGGTTCCGCACCTCCTGACCGCCGCCGCCGACATCAAAGAGAAAATCAGAGTGCGCCACTTCAAAAGCGCCGGAACCGCCGCACCCGGGCATCTCCCTCACTCGACCCGGTTCCGTGCCCACCCCGAACCTCTGGACCCGGCGCGAGGAGTCGGTTCGTCTTCTTTTAAACTCTTAAACAGAAGCAGAAGTGCCATGTTTGGATCCCACTTCCGCTTCAGCTCCAAACACAACAAATCCCGCGCCTCCGCGGCTGTTTGGGAAAAAGCAGAAGCTTTAAAGAACAGCGGCGTTTCGGGTCGAACCCACCGCCACCCGAACCGACTCAGAACCGAGCCTGTCAGGGCCGCAGAACCCGGCGTTCAGAGTTCTGCTCGCGACGTGTTCCCTTGTTTTCAGCGCGAGGTGACATTCACCGCAAAGCTCATAGAAACAGCGCCCTCAAAAACTCAATACCGTAATAACCGGGACGGCGGGAGACGGGAAAAACCAACTTTATTACACTTTATGACTTTATTATTTATTATTACTTTATTTTATCCAAAGAATCACACTCCAATAAATTAATAAATGAATAAACCCTGTAGATCTAGCTCTATAATAAACTCGAACATCTTTATTTTCTTTTCACTCTAATTCACAATCTGAAAAACTATTCCTTAAACAAACACTAGAGGGCGATATAGCTCTCTGAATAAGTACCGTATACACTACTGCACAAGTTGTATCTGTTCAAAACGTAAGTTTCATGATGTCATTTCATCTCATTATATTCCAAATAACACTAAAGTAGGAAGAAGGGCTCTGGAGGGGGGGGGGTGGTGGTGGTTACTCATGTCCATCTAGGGAAGAACGTTTCGGACGCTGGGCAGAGACACCAAGGACAGGGTGCCATCACTGGAAACTCTCTTACACTTACAATACTATATAGGGGCAATTTAGAGCAGCCAATTCACATTGAATCCAGGTTTTTAGATTGTGGGAGGAAACCAGAGAACGCGTAAGAAATCCAGGCAGACACGGGGAGAACATGCAAACTCCACCTAGATCGGGATTCAAACCTGGGTACCCAGCGCTGAGAGGCTGAAGTGCTAACCAACTTTTCATTATTATTATTATTATTATTATTAGTAGTAGTAGTAGTATATTTATTTTTACTACTATTATTATAATTATTACTATTATTATAATTGTATTATTATTATTAATAATATATATATATATTCCTGAGTGTGATGTGTGTTGTGATGTGTTGGGCTGTGAATTTGAAGGTCAGAGGTTCAAATTCCAAATTCTTTAAAGTTTCCTTTAATGGGCCCTTTAGCAGGGCCCCTAACCCTCATGTTGCATTGTGGGTGATTCTATACTTGTTGGTCACTTTGGATAGAAGCATCTTGCAAAGTGACCTCACGTACCAACGTGTGGTGATAATTTGGGGAAGGCCCTCACCTCTCCTGTTGTTTCTCTGCATACATTTTTAGTCCCTTTACTCTGTTCCCACTCGAGACAGACATGGAACCCGCAGCCCTTACCTCAGAGTGTGATGTAATGACAGAAGAAAGAAGAAACAAGGTTTTTTTTCTTAAAAAAGACCTTAATTTATTTCGTAATCTGAAGCACGCTTATTGATACTCTACAAAGGCCCCTATAGTACGTGGAGTTATCAGGGTGGGGGGAACGTTGTAAACCTTTCGTTAGCTTCACTAAGGGACTAAAACTAAAACTGTTAGTTAGTTCTGCGGCACCAAGGCCGCGATTCTGCGGGATGCTGTAAAGGGGCGTGTCCCGGGTCCCCGCGATGGCAAAATACACAAAAAAGCACGTTTTGGCCACGGCACGATCTCTAGCACACACTCTGACATCACACTACTGAAATACGCTGTGTGGTTCTCCCCGTGTCTATGTACAGCCCGGAGAACCCCACCCTCACAATAAATTATTAGTCTACTAGAAAAAAGTGAAGACATTAAAAAACTGGGAGACAATACGTTTTTTGTTTTCTTCTCTAGGAGATCATCTGCTTGACTTCACACACACACACACACACACACACACACACACACACACTGTTCATAGGGCTACATCCATCAGTTTGGCAGTCCAACACAGGTCTAAAGAACATGCAGGGCTGGGCCAGGACGCTGTGGGTGGAATTAGGAACGTCAGCGCCGTAACAGTGTTACCTGACGACAATGTGACATCAATAAAACCAGCGGCTGAGCACCAAATCAGACGGCCGTTAAAATGCAAAACGAGTTTGTTACCTGATGACAGTTATTATTAAATCGTGTTACCTAATGACATTACGTTAAAAAAAAACATATGTGGTGACAACAATTAAAAAATATGTCATGGAACACCTTTAGGCGATGACGACCACCATAAATCTATTGTGTAATGTTGAAACTTGTTGTAATCCTGTTGTGTAATACTGTTACAAAATGACATCATGTTAAAACCCGCTGTGTAATATCGTTACATGATGACATCATGCTAAAACCCGATGTGTAATACTGTTACATGATGACATCATGCTGAAACCCATTGTGTAACACCGTTACATGATGACATCATGCTGAAACCCATTGTGTAACACCGTTACATGATGACATCATGCTGAAACCCATTGTGTAACACTGTTACATGATGACATCATGCTGAAACCCGCTGTGTAACACCGTTACATGATGACATCATGCTGAAACCCGCTGTGTAACACCGTTACATGATGACATCATGCTGAAACCCGCTGTGTAACACCGTTACATGATGACATCATGCTGAAACCTGTTGTGTAACACCGTTATGTGATGGTTTTGTTTATTCAGGGTTTATAATGACCTTATGTAACCCTATGAGCAGCACCTTCTGCTGAGTTCTACTAAACAACCACAACATGGACACACTCTCAGTGTCTGAACGCCTCCCGTCGTCCCGGCAAAAACGCGACACCTCATGCAACACACACGGCCGTCGGGCGGAGGACGTCCGGCGCTGGGTGGAGGACTTTTGTCTGCTGTTGACGGTTATTGGCACTTTTCCAGAGAAAATCTATCTGTGATGCAGATCAAAACCAAGGGGTGGGGTCGGGGTATGATGGGGGGGGTCGGTGGTCCTCCACGGATCGGAACGACCGTCTGTAAACACACACGTATAAATGTACTGAGCACTCGGGACCCCGCCGCATGACTAACCCCCGGATCCTATCCCGGGTTCCATCACACTCGGTCCAGCCCGGGTCTTATATCTGACCGCTTGGCTCCATCCGCAATGTCCGTGTCTTCCGATCATCCTCTCATGTTCTGAGGAACTGTAGAGCACCTGAGGCACCTGAGGGTGGTGCTCTTGCTCCTGTTTCTCTCCGGCTGAGAATGACGGGGGAACGTCGTGGGATCCGGCGAGTCGGCTCCAGTCTCTGAGGTCAAAGTGCCACACGGCGCGTCCCCCCCGGCGGTCCGTAAGACACCATCATGAGAAGACGTTAATGTAAAAAAGAAGGGGGCGGGTTGAAAAGGCAGTCCTGCTCGGTGATTGGTCCATAAGACTGTGTTCCTGGTTATTTTGACCTGCGGAGAGAAAAAGGGGTGGAGTTAAAATTACGAATACATTAAAATATAGGCGATGGATTTGGGCACTGGGATCAGGTTCTAAACAACAACGCTCCAAAACAACGACATGCAGAACGACCCGTTCGGGAACAAAGGTTTAAAGGGGAAAACCAAACGAATTCTGACGCCGGGGGTTCAAAAGTAAAAAGGGCGTGGCCTTCTCCAGCGGGGGAACGTTCCATGGCCTCATTTACATTCCGTGTGTCTCGTTAGCCGATTTCTCTCCCACCGGGATAATTACTGCGCATGTGACCTTTCCACTCCCCAATTCTCAGAGTTGACTCGTCGCAAAATGAGTCCTCACCCAGACCCCACCCCCCCACACTGCGGTTCCTCTTTGTTTCGGAGCGCCGCATGCGCAGTTGGTTCTCGTATTCAGCTCATTTGCATATTGAGGATTCACAGTGTGACATCACTGCGACACTCGCAACGACAGGCAGGGAACGAGGGAACACGAAACATTTTTGAGAATGAAATGGCAAGCGTCGGGAGGTGCGAGGGCGCCCCCTTCTGACCGGCGGACTGATCTACGTGAAACGACGAGCTCCTTAAAATTTGCAGAGGGATGAAAATCGGTCGGCGCGTCCATTCCAGCACCCACTGGATGAAAGGGGGGATGGGGGGAGAACATGCAAACTCCCCACACAAACAAAAAAACACAGCATGCTCCTTATGGTCACAGTGCGGTCTTTAACACCCTCACAGTTTCAGATGGCGAGGCTGGGCGTGGCGTTCGACCCGTACGGAGCCTGAAGGTCAGTCGTGCCGCTCCGGCCGTATGCGCCGACCCTTAGCGTGCGCCCGCGTGGCGCGATGCCAGGCCCCTTCGGCTCAGACGGCGCCCTGCCGGAGAGCGCTAACCTGCCATCAAAGCCGTTCACGCGCCGTACCTGGCAGCACCAGCCGCGGGGGGTGGAGGATGGGGGGTGAGGGGGTTTCAGAGGGTGACTTTGGGTGATGCAATTCAATAAAATCGGGGCGGTTTGCTGGAGATTCGAGGCCAAAGTAGACGATGCGGTGCTCACCCGCAGTGGGAGGGGCCTAAAATAAATAAAAGGCGTGTATTTTGCGTATTGGTGGGCATTCAGACTCCGCAGTGAGAGCGCCAGGCAGACTCTCGGTGTTGCATCTGGGTCAATGAGGCAAATCCTTAAATCCTCCAGGAGTCCCCACCGTGAGCCCCCGCGCCTCCGGCGGCGTCCTCGTCAACATTTAAGCCGTCAACAGAGAGCGAGCAAACACCGCCGGCTCTGTGGACACAGCGTATTAATGGCGCCACAGCGACTGGGATATCGTTTCCCCCGATCGTACCGCCGGCTCCGGCACGTCCTCTCATCGGTCTGTCTAATGGCACGCCCCGCCCCATCCTGCCCCGCCCTCGAAACCCAATCACAGTACACAATACATTACATGGACAGAAATACCGGGTAGTTCGTTAGTTTGTTGCTGGTCACTTACATGTACATCGGTTGCAGTTGCAGATGAGACGTCTTCTGTGGTCCTTGATAACCGTACGAGTCGAACCCACCTATAAAGTCGACTGGACAGAACAAAAAAAGAGAGATGAGTACGATAATAAAGAACATACTTTAATCTAACCGGTTCTGCTTCTTTAAAACGTCTAAATTTAACGCTGCAGAGGAACTTCATGGCTGCAGCACACGTGTCTGAAAGGTGGGAGGCCGGACCGGGGACTTCATTATCATACTGCAACAGTGACCTCTACAGGCCGGCGGCGGCTCCTCGCCAGAACCCGCCACGCATGCCAACCAGGCGGTCATTAGAAGGTGGTGGGATGAGTGTAAAGGTGAGGAGAACATGCAAAACTCAGCGATTTGAATGGATGTTGACCTGAGAGGAGAGTCGACTCAGTGACTCCCACCCGTCAGACATGACTTCTTGACCCGTCGACTCACTTCAGTGACGGGATAGGAAGCAAAGTGTAGCTCTGTATCTACAGAATTACTCATTTCAGTGTAGCTATTCTCCTCGCCTTTACGAAACCCGAGGAACTCGCGGAGGTGCGAGACAGCGGCACTCCGCTCGCCGTGACGTGCCAGAAAAGGACGCGGGGATCACGGAACGCGCGAATTAAAGCAGCGGCGGTGGAACCGACTTAGGTGTCGGCACTAATTACCCCCCGATTCCAGCCATCCATCAGTTCCTCCCTTTGCACCTCACGTCATTATTATTTATTTCATTTATTGCATCCGCCAGACGGAGGCCAGATGCGTCGCTCCACCTGGCCTTCGGTAATAAATATGCGAACGCCCCTGCGGTGCACGATCCGAGAACCGAGGAAGGGCGACGTGCAGAGGTGGCCATTATCTCGGGTTACAGGTCTCTTTACCTTCCACTTTTCTCTGAAGACTTCATCCCTGAAAAGCTGAGAATGGAGCTGAGCGGTGATGGAGGGCAGTGTAATTACGGTGGCAGGGTGGCAGGGTGGTGGCAGGGTGGAGGTGGTGGCGGTGCTGGTGAGGATGAGTGAGGATGAGCCACACTGTTTGTTTGTGTGTCCATCCATCTGTGTAATGATCCTGAGCGGCGCCCGGTCAGTGCGCCTGCGGAAGCGTGATATCTGTCTGGGACGGCCCGCTGGACCTCGGCCAGATGAGCAGATGGACCCAAACGGACGAGGCTGTGGAGGCTTGGCAGCAGCCGGCCAGCTGTTCTCCCCATATTGGGCTTTTTACCTCAAGGACGCCGAGGTTCTGAGAGCGAGACGGATCCATTGTGAGCCTGGCCGAGGGGCGCGGCCGGATCCCGCGCTCGGGGGACCAGCGAGATAATGTGCGAATGCAACGCCGCCAGATGGCGAGAAGACATTTTGGAGTGATTTGGGGGGTGGGGGGGCAGGCGGGGAGGGGGAGTGATGAGGCCCAAGTGTCAGAGGAGGACGGTGAGGTCATACAGACACTCCGTTTTAAGTGAGTGTGTCAGGTGGATTAAGCGGCATTGACGTGCAGGGGCCCAGGGGGTCTCTCATTTGCGCTGGAGGTGGAATCGACAAGCATAGCGACATCACCTGCACCTCCTTAACTGAGGATGACCGGAGCCACGCCTCTTTTTCCCTGACGATGGAAACACCCAAGGCCACTCCTTTTTTTTTTACCAAGACTCACAGGTATCTTCCTCTTTATCCTCTACTAGGGTGGGGGGGTGGGGGGGTCCCATGTCCATCCATCCAGCCAACCACTAAGCCACCGTGCCGTCCTAAATGTACATCATATGCCCCTATTTTTTACCTTATTGGGAGTGGACAGGGATAGGCCCCGGGACCATCCATGTTCTCCCTATGACTCTGTATCCACAACAACAAGGAAAACAACAAGGAAAAAAAACATGGGAGTCGCCATCTTTAGAACACACACGGCGCTCACGTGTCACAAAAGAGGTCACTGGTGGATTCCTGCACACATCTGGCAACCCGGCGCATTGATAATCAGCACGCAGAATGGCGCTTAGCATCGACGTTACCGGCGCTGGCTCCGAATGATTAGCTCAGTGATTGTGTCATCCCAAAGGAGGCGCGTGAGCTAATTCTGTACCGGACCCCCCCCGAGCAACACCCCCCCCAATCCCTGAGGCACTGTAATTACGGCGGTCGAGCTGTTTATTTCGTCTCCCACATTAGACGTCCTGACAGTCGATACGGCCGGCAGTTTATCGTCTCTACAAACCTCCCTGATTGATCTGTCGGGCTCGTTGGTATTCATGGGGGGCCTCTGCGCCTCTGTGACATCCCTTCAAAGCAAAGACCCCGACTCATCCGCGGAGGAAACGGGACCTCCGGAAAAGGAACCGCTCGACACGCAAGACGAATTCTTTAATCACACTGTCTGCTCGTCGAGTCCCCGCTCGGCTCCGGCGGCCCGGACGCTCCCTGCATTGTTTAGCGGCGGGAGTAATATTCAGTCATCGAATTAGAGAGCGGCGTGCATCGGAGCGAGAGAGCGAGCGAGAGAGAGGGAGACTTTATTTACAGCGTCAGGTAAACGAATCAGCCGACGATAAACACAGGTTCATCAGATGATGTTACAGCGTTCCACAGAACGCTCCGCAGCGACTCCCTGTCTGCACTAAACAAAGCTCCGCCCACGTCGAGCTCGGGTCTCATCCACACGGGAGGCATCTCAGACCCGGAGAGTAAACACACCCCGGCATTTGAAAAACCATTTTCAGTAGAAACCACATTTACAGGAGGTTTCATAGAGATGGCTTTGTATTAAAAGTCGTTGCCCTGGTGTATTATATTATTGTGGGAACTTGTAGGAAAGGTTTGGGGAGGCCCCTTTCTGTTCCGTAGTGCACAGTGCAAGGTGGGTTTGGTAGAACCTGACAGTAACCCCTATCCTGCCTACCGTACCCCGACGCACCTACCGTACCTCTGCTTGCCTACCATATCCCTGCTTGTCTGCCATACCCCTGCCTGCCCAATCGTTACCCAGCTTGCCTACTATACTTCTTCCTACCTACTGTACCCCTGACTGCCTCCCGTACTCCTGCCTGCCCGATCGTTACCCTGCTTCCCTACCATACTCCTTCCTGCCTACTGTACCCCTGACTGCCTATCGTACTTCTGCCTGCCTGATCGTTACTCTGCCTGCCTATTTTACCCGTTTGCCTACCGTACGCCTTCCCACCAACCATACTCTTTCCTACCTACCGTACCCCTGTCTGCCTACCGTACTCCTTCCCACCGACTGTACCCCTTTCTGCCTACCATACTCCTTCCCACCGACCGTACCCCTTTCTGCCTACCATACTCCTTCCTGCCTACCGTTCCCCTGTCTGCCTACCGTACTTCTTCCCACCGACCGTACCCCTGTCTGCCTACCGTACTCCTTCCCACCGACCGTACCCCTGCCTGCCTACCGTACTTCTTCCCACCGACCGTACCCCTGTCTGCCTACCGTACTCCTTCCCACCGACCGTACCCCTGCCTGCCTACCGTACTTCTTCCCACCGACCGTTCCCCTGTCTGCCTACCGTACTCCTTCCCACCGACCGTACCCCTGCCTGCCTACCATACCCTTTCATGCATACTGTAACCCCGGCCCGCCTACTGTACCCTGGCCCGCCTACCATACTCCTTCCTGCCGACCGTACCCATGCCTGCCTCCTTGTAGCTTTAGCGAATATAGCGAAGTTCACGGAGGGTGAGTAAATAACCCCACGAAGCGGACTGATTATCTACCGTATCTGGTTGTTAGCAGACAATCCGGTCGACATTACAGATGTTCGTCTGCAAGCAACAGACATCAATTATAAATCAGAGCACGACGAACACGAGCCTCTGTGCTAATTACCGCTCTCTCATCTCGGGAAACGGGGCGGAAGCTAAAGAGAATAATTCATGTCTTTTAAAGGCGCTACGTCTGCGCCTCGCCGTCCCGCTCGAACAAACGCAAAGGTTTCCCGCGCGTTCCGGGGAGACGTGCGCCGCGCACCCAGCGTCCGCGATCGATAAAAGCAATCTCTCAAACCCGTCAAACCCGAGAATGGAAACTGGGTTAAAGACCCGGCACCGGGGAACATCTCATTACTGCAGATACGGAGGAGGCCGAGGGGCGGAGCCATGCCCGTAGAGCGTTATTAGTCATGCTCAGTGTGTCCGAGGAACGTGGATGGGGTCAGACACCGATGACAGACTAGAGTTGGATGGGATTGAGGTCAGGACTGATCACTGATGGAGGACGGAGAACCAAACCTGCAGCAACAGATGAAATTCTGATCCTGATTCAACATCCACAAGGTGGCGCTGTTAAGGTGGGGGTGCGTGGTAGGTGGATGTGTACATGGTGGTGCACACCTACACCACCATGTCTGCTCTGTCCACGGCCCTGAACATCAGAGAACATACCAAAGGCCACCAATAGAGTATGTCAGGGAACATGGACTACAGAATGGAACCTTAGAACTAGAAAGCCCATCTGTATGGTGGGTGAATCTAACACAAAATACATCATCCATCCAGCCACCCATCCATTATCTTCCGCTTTATCCTCTACTAGGGTCGTGGACACCCAGGACAGGGGGGCAATCTATCACTGGACTTCAGACACTCACACAGACACACTCTACATGGGGCAATTTGGAGAATTCAATTGCCCTTGATCCATGTTTTTGGACTGTGGGGGGAAACCAGAGAACCCAGAGAAAACCCACGCGGACACAGGGAGGACATGGAAACTCCACCCAGATTGGTATTCGTACCGGGAATCCCTAGTGCTGAGAGGAGAACATGCCAAACACAGAATACAGAATACAGAATAAATCTGATACTCACAGCTGTCCTCTTCTTCTGAAATGAGCTTCACCACGTAACAGGCGTAGATGAACCCAGCCAGCTGCAAAACACATACACACACACACACACGCGCGTCAGAACAACAGCTGTTTGTTGCCCACTGAGTATCATTAATGCAGAAGCAACAGTTTCACGGAAACAACAGGGTCCCTGGAAGAATCAGTCTTTTATCCGGAACAAATGGCCGCTGCGTTTCTGCGTGCCGAGGTGTTTGTGAATCGGCGGCGAATAATGAACGAGAATAAAGAGATCATAGGCGTCGGCTGCGAACAGGTGGCGACGTGTCCCGAGCTTTAAATCAAACCGACGAGCCGCCGGGCCGCAACAGAGACGAGCGGATCGTTAAATTCGCAAACAGACCGCGGAACAGCGTCGTGGTTAATGAGGAGCCGGTCAGGTGGGGAAAATAGCTGCGGCCATACGGATGGAGCCACGGCGACGGCCCGCCCTCCACACCTCCACACGCCGGTGACCAACGCCGCGGCAAACGCGTTCAGGGCTTATAGTGATATTTAGCATCCTGAGGCCTGACCCCCACCGCAGGGAGAACGTGCTGTAAGTCACCATTCCTTTATCCGTTGAGGATGGGGGTTCCCCATGCCCATCCAGGGGAGAACGTTTCGGGCACTGGGCAGATACACACAGGACAGGAAACAATCTATCACTGTACACACACTCACTCACACAGACACACACTATATGGGGCAATTTGGAGAATTCAATTCACCTTGATCCATGTGGGAAGAAACCGGAGGAAACCCCTGCGGACACGGGGGAGAACATGTAACTCCACCCAGATTGGGATTCGAACCGGGAATCCCTAGCGCTGAGAGAAGAACATACAAAACACTAAGCCACTTGAGGTCCCCTTGTGGTCATGTCGATGGCTGCCCTTTGGTTGCTTTTTAATAAAACACATATTGTGAAACAGAACCTCGCCATCTCGCCGACTCCACCCACTCATCATCACCACGGAACCAAAAATACAAGTTCAATAAATTAATCATTAATCAATTTTAAAAATGCCAATAAATAATTATTATGCCAATTAAATATCGAAGTTAAAGATATCGTGATACTATACGGTACCGATTAATCATCCCACCTCCCGACGAAACTTCCACGTAAATCTCGTGTAACGTTGGGGGGGGATGGTTCAGAGCCACTCGGGTCTCTCGGCATTTCCCCACAGAACGTCCGAGATGCTTCTACGTCACGCTAATGGTAATTAAAGGGCCCCGCGGTCGCCCTGGTGGGGCGAGATTGTATCCCAGCGTGGTTCCGTATCGGGGATCGACGAGGTGGCGCGGTGTGCGAGATGTCCGAGTCGCACGGCGCGGCGATGGATTCCGGTTATCAGAAAATGGCTTTGTTATCTGCTGGAGGAGGATGAGGGATTGTTTCGGAGGTAATGAGGACGGTGTGTGTGACCGCGTCCTCACCACTGGTGTAAGAGGGATGCTGGTGTTCTCTCCACAGATAACGTCATTCTCCCACTGTAGGTCCCCGGGAGAACGTTTAAAGCCTATAGAACAATGTGGCCCTTTGAAACGTAGGTGTGCTGAAGCCTATCCCAGCACTTGGTGGGGGAAACATCCTAAACAAGTCGAACTTATTAAAAAAGGATATTAATATTAAAAATAATAATATAATAATATTAAAAATCTATTATTCTGATGTTGCGGTGTGCAGTGTGCCAGTGTGGGCCCCTCAGCAAGACCACCAACCCTCATCCCTCCAGCGGGGGCTGCCTCATAGACCAAGTGCTTGGACCCTAACCATCCCAAAATTAGGATGTTCTGCCAACATCAGGACCTGATGACATGTGATGTAGCTCCTCCCCCTCTAAAATCATCTATGTGAGTGATGTAGGAACCCTCTCTGTACCTCGGAACCTTCCGGAGCCAGTACGTCCCAATAATCGAGTCGCTCTCCGGAAAACGGGAAAACGGATAAATGTGAATGACGGGGGCGATGGCGCATCCCCCGCCGCCGTGACCTTGGTGGTTACGCCTGAGGGTTCACGCATCGGCAGTCATCCGCGGCGTCTAAACGAGGCAGCGCCTCGCGGGTGATAATACGGATAATACGGCTCTGGTGCGAGGAGGCAGGGCTCGGTAAACATTAAGCTCCTCGCTCACAAGACTCCCTGTAAAGCTGACCGGGAGCCGGGATAGGTCATGCATTACGGTGATGTTATTGCCAAGGCTGACCACAGGACGGTTACGTGACCGTGACGGTGAAGCCGGTTCTAATAGACGCCTGCAGCACCCTCTACTGGTTAATTTTCCCTCAGAAAACACCCCCTGCACATTTGTACTGCGGTACGCCGGGTCAGCGTGATAAACAACGCGAGTTAGCGGCGCACAACAGACGGAGGTTAACACCCGGAATCCGCCGCCGCGCTATTTGCATATCCGCTGTCATCGGGGAAACGGGGCTGAGGCTCCAACCCTTATTGCCTCCGCGCCGCAATTAACTGCCCATATGGCCGCCACTCGGGGCCGGCGCGCTCGGCTCAGGACGCTTAGATAAACGCGAGGTGGCAGCGAATCAGAGCGCCGCCATTTCAGATTCCAGCAATACCTCAAGGTCCCGGCCTCATTTACACAAAATAATGTCGCCAGAGCCTCTCTGAGAGCCAAGAGCCCCTCTCCAGAGCTCACACACACACATACACACACTCACACCCACACATATGTACACACATACATACACACACACACACACACACACACACACACACACACATACATCTACACATATACACACACTCACACCCACACATATATACACACATACATACACACACACACACAAACTCACATATACACATACACACACACATATACTCACATACACATATACATAAATATACTCACATATATATACACACACACATACATATACACACACACAAACTCACATATACACATTCACACATACACAAACACACATATACACACACACACACACACTCTCTCTCTTACACACACACACACACACACACACTCTCTCTCTTACACACACACACACATACTCTCTCTCTTACACACACACACACACACACTCTCTCTTATACACACTCTCACAGACACACAGACACACACACACACGCTGAAAGACAGAAGGAGTCACACTTTAAAGACACCCTGTTGCTTCCCGGCGTCCACAGTAACAGTAATGGGAAAGGCCCCAAACTTTGCCACAACATCCAGCGTCCCTAATTACCCCGGCCGATCGGTCCGAACACCCCCCGACCCCCCACCCTCCACCCTTCTGTGATTCCCAAAATGGAAATCGATGGCAGCGTGTAAATAATGCATGGGGAGGTCGATCGGCAGGGCAGAGATTGATCTGGGGTGAGTATCTCGCACCTGCATCGCACGCTTAAGCGTTCCCATTCGTCCCGCGCCGTCCGGACAACCACCTAAAGTCTTTAATCTGTCCGTGGACGAGATGCTGACTTACGGGGTGGGGGGGAGGAGTCTCTGCACCGAGGGGGGGGGGGGGGGGGGGCAATTGGCTGCAGGTGAGGTGCAGACCAATAAGGCTGTGTGGCTGACGAGGCATGGAAGTGGCTGCACGTGTGTGTAAGTGGGTGTGTGTGTGTGAGTGTGTGTGTGTGTGTTTGTTTGTGTGTGTGTGTGTGTATGACACCATCAGGACACCGCGCACATGTTACGTGAATAAAGAAACCAAAGTGCAACTCGAACCTCATCCAGATTTCAAAGTTGCTGCTTTATCAGCGCGGCAGCAGGCATTTCAAGCGTGTGTGTGTGTGTGTGTGTGTACACACACACAGCAGATACACACCCAGCCGGGATTAAAATTCAATCATTTAATCACTCAGCGCATTAATACGACATGTACTTCTCATTCAGGAGGTGGAAAGATTAGGACACACCTCGGAAACACGTCCCGTCGCCATGGCGACAAAAAATCAGACCGGTTACCATGTACACTGGAGGCACCAGGTACACGTCCCGCCCATAAGGGGTGTGGATATAAGAGCAGGTCTCGATATGGGTAAATCGGGAGGGGAAAAATTGCGCAAGTTGAATTTTAGTGGCGCCCCCTAGGGGAAACTGTGATTTTAACATCTGTGCTGTGGGTTCTGATGGAGACCCGTCAGCTGCATGCAGGATGTTTTCTGGTTTCGAACCCGTAACCACGGAGTGGGGGGGATTTCAAACCCCTAGGGTCGCGGGGAAAGGGGGGGTTCCCCATGCCCATCCAGGGGAGAACATTTCGGGCGCAGGATACACCCAGGATAGAGGGGCAATCTACACACACAACACACACTTACTCACACATACACACTCTTGAATCCATGTTTTTGGACTATGGGAGGAAACCATAGAACCCGGAGGAACCCCACACGGACACAGAGAAGACATGGAAACTCCACTCAGATCGGGATTCGAACCGGGAATCCCCAGCGATGAGAGGAGAACTTGCCAAACCACTAAGCCAGTCTTATTTAATGCGGCAACATTCGTTCCAGACGAGCCAACGAAGACAAACAAAAGAACCCTGGGGACGTGGACTCGAGCGCCTGATGGGCGGAGCCTAAGCACTCAGACGTTGGCTGAGTCCCAGAGTGGTAATGGAGGCCCTCTGGCCGCCGTCTCGGACAAATCTGATTAGCAGTTCAGAGCCGACGCAGGACGACGGGACCGCGGGACGACGGGACCGCAGGACGACGGAGCGATGGTCTTAAGTACTCTGCGTTTCAGCTGAAATGAAATCCTTTAAACTCGGAGCGAGCGTGGCGCGGACGGGACGCGGACGGGACACGGACTCGCTGTCTTCTATTAATTCACGTCCCCCGGCTTTTACTCCACGGCACGGAACGAGGTTCTTAACGGCGCCCGGGATGTTTCACGTCCTGTAACAGATCGCTGGACGTGTCGGCGCGAATTTATGGACCGAGTGCACGGAGGAGTTTGGAACCCCCCCGCCGTCGTTAAACCTGGACGCACCCGGACGCTGGTTCTCAATCGGCATTCTAATTCATCCCTGACGCCGGGGTCATGACTTGAGGCCAAACTCAATAGCCTGAGGGCCTTCCCCAAACTGTTGTTCATCGCCTACTCTCATCCGTTACCACCAGGGGGCGCTACATTGTCTCATCGTCTCATCCTGATCCTCCACGTCCTTCCTCCACTCCCCCCCTCTCAGGTGGCTCCATCCTCAACATCCATCAGCTGATACGAACTTGCCTTACATGTACATGGACCACCTGTACATGTGGAATTGGCATGTTCTCCCCCGGGTCGGTGTGGTTAATTACATCCGACAGTCCGATTATGTAAAGACGCGGGGGGGGGGGAGAACCCTCCAGGGTGTATTCCCCCACCGTCTGACCCATGACTGCCGGGATAGGACCCAGCCCAACTGATTTGAAGTGAAAATATGGTTCATTAAACATTAAACTGCAGACCGCTGTAAACGGCGGAACACGCGGAACCCACGGAACTCGCGGAACCCACGGAACTCGCGGAACCCGGTTCTCTCAGCTGAGTGCGTCTTTTTTTTGGGAGGTGCGGTTCCGCATCATTAGTGTCCCCCTCGTCAGCCATCGCTCAGAGGCGGGCCGGCTCCTCGTTAGCGCTCTAAATGCCCCGTCTTCACCCTTTAATCTCACTTAAGCACCGGATGAAGTGCGTCTCACCTCCGGAGCGCTCGGTTCTCCACACGACGGCTCGAGGACCGCACGCCCATGTCTTTAGAACGTCTCCCGTCATGCAGAGAACAAACCTCCTTCATAGGTCTCAGTCTGGAGTTTTGCATGTTCTTCCTGTGAGGCTATGGGTTTCAAGGCTTCAGGTTCCACGCCGTCCACCACTCACCACGCCATCCACCACTCACAAGGCCGTCCACCACCCACCACGCCGTCCACCACCCACCACACTGTCCACCACCCACCACGCCGTCCACCACCCACCATGCCGTCCACCACCCACCACGCCGTCCACCACCCACCACGCCGTCCACCACCCACCACGCCGTCCACCACCCACCACGCCGTCCACCACCCACCACGCCGTCCACCACCCACCACGCCGTCCACCACCCACCACGCCGTGCACCACCCACCACGCCGTCCACCACCCGCCACACCGTGCACCACCCACCACGCTTTCCCCCACCCACCACGCCGTTCCTGGCGCATTGAGACGTTCAATTCCTATATAAACAGGAACAAAAGCGACGTCCCGTCCTGTCCGGATCCCGAACACAAACCTGTGCTCGCTCTAAAGAGCCCGAGATCCATAAATCAATGCCTCGCCACCGAAGCACTCTCACAGACAAACGGCGAGGTTTTAGGCGTAAAGGCGAGTAAACGCTCGGCGCTTTCATCAGCGCCGCTCTGATTTCCAAACAGCATATCAGCTCCAATTTTCCACTTTCACATTCGAACGAACACTTAGCCGTCAGGGGGAAACGGGCTCCTCTGTGACACGACCGTAATGACACACACACTCACACACACACACACACACACACACACACACACTCTCGTGGTCTGACGCAGCGCGGAACCCAAAGCGGCCGAAATAAATCTAAAGACACACTGATCGGAACTCCGCCCCCTGCATCTCTATGCTGATTGGCTCTACACTCCAGGACTGGAGGCTCATGGGTAAAAGCACTCAGGGTTGATATTTAAGGTTCCGAGTTCACGGGGACCAATGGGGAGGACGGTCCGTCTGTGTGAGGGCCATGAATACAGGGTTCCTTGAGTCCTTGAGTTTAGCATGTTCTCCACATGTCTTCATAGGGTTCCTGTGGGAGCTGCAGGTTCCTTTTCCGTTCCAGAGACATACGTCTGTCCTGGATGTGAAAGGGTTTGGTCAGGTTGAGCTCAACCCCATCCTGCAGATTTGGGATGAACTAGAACTGCGATTTAAAGGTTTTTTTTTGCCTATATTGGCGGCTATCTCAGATTATCTCGTAAGTCCAGGCTTCGTCTTTGCCTCGTGATGCATTGAGAAGGTCCGCATCGATCCAAGTCCAAAATACGGTTCTAGTGGCCGCTCGGCGTGCGGGATGGTACAGGTTCCACGCTCCGCAGGTGCGAATCGGAATGATGCGCCTAACGTTCAACGTTTCCCCGAAGCTTTTAAAGCCATTAAAACATCTATAATCTAATCGCAAGAACGTTCTACGACTGTGCCGTCAGAATGAAGGAGCACGGCCGGACCCAACAGAGTGGAACCAGGCCAGGAAGTCCATTTACACATCACACCGTCGGGAGGGAAAACATGCCAAAGCGCACAAGTATTAAGTGATTATGACCTTGGCGTGATTGTTGGCACCGGTCAGGTTGGAGTATTAATCACGCTGCCAAGTTCTACGTTTAATAAATCTAACGGCGGATTTGTCAAGATAACGAGAGAGGGCCGAGCATCGAGCCCTGTGGTATGCCACGGTTTGCAGACATTTGGGTGGTTGCTGTGTGCCTCCGAAAGGACGCCTGGGTTTATGAACAGGAAACGAGGAAGAAAATGGGGGGCCCAAGGAGTGGGAGGGGTGCAGGGCACGATGTGTGTCAGCCTCCAACGAGTCCGTTTTCGCAGCCCGCGATAAGAAAGGCGGTCGGCGGGACGTACGGACGGATAGATGGAGGGGGTCGCGCCGGACGTTTCGCGGGTCAAACTCGGTCTGGAGCTGATCTTTGGCGATAATTGCAACCGGGACCTCGCGGGACCTCGCGCAGTAACAGCTGTTTCATAACTGGTGGAGGAGATTATCTCAGGGGTTGTGTGTGTGTGTGTGTGTGTGTGTGTGTGTGTGTGTGTGTGTGTGTGTGTGTGTGAAAACCCTACACACTCAGCTCCGGGAAGGAAGAGAACCGACAGCTTCAGGAGGAGGATGATGAGGCAAAGGTGGAGGAGGAGGATGAGGATGAGATAAATTACCACACACACACACACACACACACACACACACACACACACACACACACACACACACACCTATGCACCTTGCCCCGCCCCTCCTCCACCCATTCATCGTTCTTCACTTGGCACCGTATGTTTTATTTATTTAAATGGGTTCCACGGCGACGCGGACGAGTGTTCTGCATAATACAGTTTTGTCTCCTCCATCCCCCCCGTCCCCCCGTCCTCCCGTCCCACCGTCCCCGCGCCATCTCTGCGTCGGCGGCAGCTTGAATAATTAAATTAAATAAAAAACGGCGACAGAACTTCTCTTGAAACAGAGCACAGCGTTCGGCCCCCCCACTGGAACCTCCACCCCACACTGATGACATCACACCTCCACCCTCAGGGGGAAGGAGGCAGAAACGAGGAGAGCTGAAAGGACCCCAGGAAAATAATCCATTCATCCATCCTTCCGTCCATATGACATTCATCCATCATCCATCAATCCGTCCATACTACATCCATCCATCCATCCATGACATTCATCCATCCATCCGTCCATCCATCCATCCATCCATGACATTCATCCATCCATCCATCCATCCATGACATTCATCCATCCATCCATGACATTCATCCATCCATCCATCCATCCGTCCATCCATCCATCCATACTAGATCCATCCATCCGTCCATACTACATCCATCCATCCATCCATCCGTCCATGACATTCATCCATCTATCCATCCATCCATCCATCCATGACATCCATCCATCCATCCGTCCATCCATACTACATCCATCCATCCATCCATCCATGACATTCATCCATCCATCTGTCCATATGACATTCATCCATCCATCCATCCATCCATCCATTCGTCTGTCCTTGACATCCATCCGTCCATATGACATTCAACCATTCACCCATAAAAATTCATCCACCCACACTATCCATCATTCATCCCATACATCCCTCCATGCATTTACTCACCGACTCCACCCACCATAATTACCCTCCATCACTTATTCATCCATCCCTCCCTTTATTCGTCTATACCATATCCATTCATCCATCAGTCGCCCAGCCCTCCGTCCATCATTCATTCACCTGCCTATTCCCCCCACTCTCCACCCATCTATTAATCCATACACCACCCTAATCCGTCCACCCACTCATCCATCACTTCGTGTATAAAGCTGCTGCTTGGTGGATATCCTCCTCTGTTGCACGGAGGGACAGAAACATCAGCCAATCAGGGCGCAGATTCACATCCACCCGGCGCGTGCGCCGTGTCCTCGGTTCCGTGAAACGGCGCCGACCTGCCGGACATTCCGCGGCTGGACGATTAGCAAAGCAAATATATTAACGCTCCAGCGAGGGGACCAGAGGCCCGGCCCGGCCCGGCGTGGCGCTCTTCATCTGCCGCCTAATGGAGCCCGGACCGGGCCGTTCTCCAAACAATTACGCTCCTGCAATCGAGCCGCGCCGCGATGTTCCGTAATTAAACGAGGACTGATGGATTAGAACGCTCGCCGGCGCCGCCGGACCGTGATAAGCTCGTTCATTAGGGGGCCCTCAGCCGGGCGCCGATCACGCCGGCCTGTCGAGAGCGGCGTGTGTGTGTGTGTGCGTAGTGCAGCTGTCACCAGACCGTTTCCACAGCGCCCAGCGGGGCTGTGCCATCGCGGTGGGCCTGCTGGAGGCGTGCGTATAAACACAAAGCCGCCGTTTGACAGCGACTGAACCAGATGAGATTTTTCGGCGGCGCGTCTGCGGCGGTGGCGGTGACGGTGGCGGTGACGGCGGCGGTGCCGGTGACGGCGGTGGTGACGGCCTCAACCAACCGACGCTCCGAATGTTCCACTTTAAGAACAAAATACACAGAGCTACACCTGTTACTCAAAGGAGGGATGAACTGGAACCCAGAAGAAGGCAGCATTTAGACTGTGATGTCATAATCCATACATCATCTTCAGCTTTATCCTCTATTAGGGTCGCGGGGGGGTTTCCCATACCCATCCAGGGGAGAACGTTTCGGGCGCTGGGCAGATAGACCCAGGACTGGGGGGCAATCTATTGCTGTGCACACACTCACTTACACACACAGACACTCTATATGGGGGAAAACATGCCAACCACTAAGCCACTGTGATGTCATAATATGTTCTGTAGATTAAACACCACGCGTCTTTCCTGCGAGCAGAAGTGGGCGGAGTCCTCGTTTCCAAACACAACCTTGACCGCGCCCCCAGTCTGCCTGCACCATCTGAACAGGATGAATTTCTCACTGCATTATGGGAAACGACTCAATGCGGCGGCGCAGAATAGCGACGGCTTGACCTTTTACATAATGGATGGAGACGGACGCCGCCGGCGTGACGGGACAAGTCCCATTCTGAAAGACAACCAGCCAATCAGATTACAGGAGGGACCGTCAGTTAAAGAGACGATTGTTTTTGGGCGGGTAATTCGGCTTCCCAATGATTCCCACAGGTTTATCCACTCGTCCATTTACCCATCCACCTTTCCATCCACTCGTCCATTTACCCATCCACCTGTCCATCCATCTACGCCCACTCATTCATCCACTTATCCATCTGTCCACCCAGCCATCCATCCATCCATCTGAGTTGTGGGAATTCCAGAGGAATCCATAACTTTGTTTTCACCCGTCGATGCCTTGTTCGGTCAGTAGGGGGTCAGCGCGGGACGGCAGTGAGGATCTCTGTTTTCTTAAACGTTCGGCGTCTCCTTGGGCGGTCGAGTGTCCCGGTGGGTTCCTCCCGAGCGTTTATTTATTCGGTCAGTCACTCAAAAGGAACCCGAGGTTCCACTCAGGCGCAGATGGCGGGGGCGCCTTGGCTAACGGAATCCCTCGCCGGAAGATGAGCCGAGGCTGAAGACGTCTCTGCTGCTTCAGTGTGATAGACACAGCTCATTTGGTGGAGCATCCAGGCGTACCACCGGGTACCGCCGACCCCCCCCAGCTACCACTCAACTCCCCCCCTGTGATTGTTTGCCTACGAGAGCGCCGCTTCCCTTTCTTGAGCGAGAACCGGGTCCTGGCTTCGGAGGCTGGAAGCCCAACAGCATGGCATGTTCTCCACTGCCCGGGTTCCACAGCCCAAAGGTTCCAAAATTCCAAGATTTGGTGAATTGGCATGTTCTCCACATGGGAGCTGTCTGGCTTCCACAGACATCCACCTGTCCACCTATCCATCCATCCATCCATCCATTTGTCCACCCATCCACCAGTCCATCCACCCATCTGTCCATCCCTCCACCTGCTCCCCCATCGCCACCATCGCGTCGTTTTGTTCAATCACGCTCATCTGAACGCGTCGTCATGGCGTAATGGCTTCGGAAGCGCGAGCTGAACCTCAGCCGACCTCATAAACACGCCGCTCCGGATTTCCTACGGGAACCCGGCAGAACCCAGTGCTGAGAGCTGGCACGCCGGAGTGAGACCGGGCTTCCGGGCACAGGAAGGGGCGGTGTCACGGTGACCTTGTGGTTCGAGATTAGAGCCACGCCCACGTTCCTCCAAACACCTTCATGGATTTTTTTTAAGTGAACTGAACTGCAGAGCGCCGGAGTCGGAACATTTATTCCGGATCACGCCAAAAAGCCCAGGAGTGCGAGGCCGGCGGGTCGACCGGAGATCAGGCGAGTTCACGGTTCCGCCTGACGGAATTATTAAAAGGAGGATCGGTCCTCAGATCACGCATCGAATTAACCTCAAAGGTCAGGTTCGTTAATAAAACGAAGATGAGCGAGGTTGGAACACTTCACACGCTCCGGCTCTAATAATGACGCGACGAGAACCCGACGTATGGAAGCGCAGGGTTCTCCAGAGAACAATAATAAAGCCTTTTAATATTACACCAGTCTGAAAATAAGTGTTCATATACAGGTGTGTGTGTGTGTGTGAGTGTATATATGTGTATATGTGTGTTTATATGTATATGTGTGTGTGTATTTGTATATGTTTGTATGTGTGTTTATGTATGTATGTATGTTTGTATATGCATGTGTGTATGTGTGTGTGTGTGTATATGTATATATTTGTATGTGTGTGTATATGTGTGTGTGTATAGGTTGGTATATGCGTGTGTGTGTGTGTGTCTGTATATGTTTGTATGTGTGTGTATGTGTGTGTGTGTATATGCGTGTGTGTATGTGTGTGTCTGTGTGTGTGTGTGTGTGTGTATATGTATATATTTGTATGTGTGTGTATAAGTTTGTATATGTGTGTGTGTATATGTGTGTGTGTGTGCGTGTATATGTATGTGTGTGTGTGCGTGTATATGTATATGTTTGTATGTGTGTGTATAAGTTTGTATATGTGTGTGTGTATATGTGTGTGTGTGTGTGTGTGTGTGCGTGTATATGTATGTGTGTGTGTGCGTGTATATGTATATGTTTGTATGTGTGTGTATGTTTGTATATGTGTGTGTGTATATGTGTGTGTGTGTGTGTATATATGTGTGTGTGTGCGTGTATATGTATGTGTGTGTGTGTATACAGTAGACGGACTCACAGCCAGGCCAATCTGCAGCGCGCTGTGTGCCACCTCGATGTGCTGGTACTCCAGCATGCAGCCGGCGATGCTGATGTAGCGGTGGTCCTCGGGGGCCCAGGCGGGTGGAGGGGTCACCGGGGTCACCCTGCAGCCGGGGCCATTCTCCAGCCACCAGGAGCGGTGCATGGAGATGTTGAAGGTCATGATGAGGTCCGTGTCCTGCAGGAAGAGAAGAAAACAATGAAGAACCTCATCTTATAACAGCACAGTCCAAATCGTTTCCAAACACAACCTCGGCCCCACCCCCGGCCCCGCCCCCCAGTTCGGCTGCACCATCTGAACAGGATGAATTTCTCATAGCATTATGGGAAACGACTCAATGCGACGGCGCAGAAGAGCGACGGCTTGACCTTTTAAATAATCGATGGGGATGGACGCCGCCAGCGTGATGGGATAAGTCCCGATCTAAAAGACAACCAGCCAATCAGATTACAGGAGGGACCATCGGTATTAAAGAGACGATTGTAATTGGGCCGGGTAATTCGGCTTCCCAATGATACCCACAGGCTCATCCACCCATCCATTTGCCCATCCACCTGTCTATCCACTCGTCCATTTACCCATCCACCCACCTCTCCATCCATATGCCCACCCACTCATTCATCGTCCATCCATCCACCTGTCCATCCATCCGTCCATCTTCCCATCCATCCACCTGTCCATTTACCCATCTATACACCCACTCATCCACTTGTCCATCCAATCACCAACACAACCACCCGTCCATCCATCCATCCATCCATCCACCCAGCCACCTGTTCATCCATCCACTCAGCCATCTGTCCATCCATCCACCCTTCCATCTGCCCATATGTCCATCCATCCATCCACCTCTTCATCTGTCTATGCATGTATCCACCCACCCACTCGTGCATCCACCCGTCTAACGATGGGACGGTGAGGACGGAGGATGATGAAGAGTGATGAAGGCCTCCACACTGAAGGGGTTTGCGTTGTGTGAACGTTATTCCCGTCAGACAGCGTGACGGTAAACAACGGCGAAGGCGTCGGCGCTCACAGAGCGGATTAGCATGTCGTCTTACACGCCGCCCAAAACAAACGCGGTTCTATTTGGGGCGACGGCGCCCCCTCTGTGAGGCTGAATTGTTCGGGAGATGCTCGGGCTGCGGCCGCCGTTCTCGCTGGGAGAGAACATTTGCATGAAGATGTGCGCTGGCTTCGGAAACGGCGAGCTGAAACTCAGCCAACCTTGTAAACACGCCGCTCTGGATTTCCTACGAGAACCCGGCAGAATCCAGCGCTGAGGGCTGGCACGCCGGAGTGAGACCGGGCTTCCGGGCACAGAGGAGGCAGGGTCACGATGACCTCATGGTTCGAGATCAGAGCCACACCCACATTCCTCCAAACACCTCCGGGACCTTCTTTAAGGGAACTGAACCGCAGAGTGCCGGAGTCGGTGGTTCTAGAACAGACTCCGCCCACTGCAACGGAAGAGCGCACCGGTGCTCCACGCCGAGGTCCGGAGGGCGCCGTTACGGAACCCCAAAAGTAAACTTATGAGGCTAACCAATGAACGACAGTTTGGGGAAGGCCCGTTCTGTTGATACACTGAGTGTCTGCACCTGAGAAGCGCAGCTCCCGAGAGCTTCAGACTTCGGTTGATTACTTTAATTAAATCAGTGTGTCAACTTACCCTCAAACTGTAACCCCCCCAACAACCCCCCCCCCCCAGCGCAGAACAATAGAGCAGATGAGTCTGTGTTGTAAACAAGGTCGTGTCCTTGCCTCGCTCCGCGGGGTGCAGTGCGGTGTGAAACGAGCTCGTTGGGTAAACCGGAATCAACCGGCGGCGCATAAAACCACGACGGGTGCACCGCGGGTTCTACAGTGTGCGGGTTCCGTTGCTGGAATGTTTACGTTGGGGGTTCTGGCGGCGCTCGTCTAGCCGTCGGCGGGAGAGGATGCCTCCTGAAATGTCAGCTCCCAGCGGCTCCGCGGGGCCCCGCCGATCGATGCGGCGCCGCTGTTCAGACGGGAGAGGCGGGGGGGACGGGGACGGGTAAGCGTCGGTAAAAACGAGGGGGCTGGAGGAGTCACATGACCTGCCAATCAGGCCATCTTCTGATGGTCCACGTTTCAGCGAGAGAGAGAGACACTCATATCCTCCACCACCAACAACAATTCCACCTGCAGCACCACCACCACCAACTCCTCTTCCACCACCACCAACAACTCCACCAACACCACCTCCTCCAACACCACCAACTACTTCTACACCTGCACAACCACCACCTCCTAATCCTCCACCACCACCTTCAACTTCTCCACATGTACCACCAACACCATCTCCATAACCACCACCAACAATTCCTCCATCAAAACCACCTTCTCCTCCTCCACCACTACCTCCAACTTCTCCACCACCACCTTCAACTCCTCTTCCTCCACCACTCCCGCCAACTTCTCCACCACCACCAAACACGAAAACACAACCCCACATATTCCTCGTTTTTTTGGTCACTTTGGATTCACTGTGGACCTTCACACCAGGGAGAGAACATGCCAAACTCCAGCCTCACCCCCGTGGAAAGGCTGCTTGATTTCCTGAAGCTCTACCGATGGAAGCGGATCAGACGCCCGAGCTTCATTTGATTAAACAACGTTCTAACAACGTCTCGCGACTTTATTTCCTGCAGAGTCTTTACAGCAGAGATTTAATATCCTGCATATCCCGAGATAATCAGAGCTGTCTCTCAAAGCTGTCTGCGGAACGTCTGCGGAACGTCTGCGGAACGTCTACGGAACGCCTGCAGGGGCTGGGGTGAACCTGCTATATGGATGGATGGAGAAGTCTGGTGTGGAAGAACTCGATTGGTCCACACAGCATCAGTTCTCAACCCCATCCGGCACCTTTTAAGACGAATCGGAACTGAGAGCCTGTCATCCAAGCCTCCTGAGCGATCGGCGTTTCAGCCGTGATTAATCCAGAGCCATCAGGCGGAGACGGGCGGGGCGGTGGAGATGACGGCGTATGTGATCTGTGCGGAACCGGCGCCGGCTTTCATACGTCTATTAGGAACAGCCGGCGGCGGCGGCGGGCGGAGGCAAAAGGGGCAGCGGGGAGATCAAAGTCGGCGGATGGGGAAGACGAGTGGATGAAGGAGCGAGAAAATGGACCGGAAAGTTCCGTCTGATTTCAGGGTCGGGGTACTGATGCATCTCAAGCGCAAAAACCTTGCAGAAGGGAATGGAACCCAAAAGAGTGTAAACGGAGAACGGTTTCAAAACAAGAGGTCGTGTTGGTGTTCCAATTCCTCATGTGTTTGTTCCCGAGGGACGGATCGGACTGCAGTGAACTCGGACAAACAACGAGAAGGGGGGGGCTGTGTAACGTAAGGGGCAATCAGGTCACAGCGCCATGGCATTGCATGAAAGGCTCTGACTCGTGCCAACCACACCGTCCAACGGGCCCCCGGTCGGAGGAAATGTGGGTCAAGCCGACGTGTTCCGGGACCGGGGGGGGGAACCCCGCCTGATCTAAAAGTTTCTCCTGATTGTTTCTCTGACGTCCAACAGATGGCGCTAGCTTCACACAGAATAATAAATAAATAAATGCCTCAGCATGACGCGTTTAAGGTTCGGACCTCCAACCTCCAGCCGCTCGTCTTCACGTCGGAACCCGAGCACGACCTGAACGAAAATCCCTCGCCTCCGGAGCCGAGCCCCGCCCACCGGAACGCGGTGTATATCAAAGCGGCCATCCTTCAGCCAGCAAGCCGCCGCCGAATCCCCCGCTCGCATATTTACGCCTTTAATGTTCAGAGCCTTCATCCTTACCCATAATCCTTCAGCTCACATCGTGTTCAGGCACAATTGCGTTTTCGCGCGTCTGCATCTGTCACCGCCAAAAATCCAAACCGCCGGGTATTTCCACCGCACGCAATTAAGCCATTCGTTTCCTTCTCTTCCTTTTTTATTTGTTGTTACGTTTTTTTTTGGCGCCGCGTCTTCATGACCACCAGAGCCCAATTATTAACCCCCCCCCCCCCCGCCACCCCCGGGAGTTTAACGGGCGGAGGTTTGAAAAACGTGAACAAAGTGGGGCCTGAAATAAAGGATCCCGGAGGCGGTCCCGGGGTACGTCGTTGTCGCATCACACCTTCATATGGTGAAAAGTTCCTGGTGGAACGGTTTGCAAAACCACAGATGAAAGATTAGAAACAAACAAACTTAAAAACGTCAAACAGAGATCAAAGCAAAGCCGTCAACGGAGGACAGACACCGTCAGAGCTGTGGAATGAGAACCGAGGACCGAGGACGGGGTGGTTGTGATGAGGAGGAGAAAGGGGAGGAAGGGCCAGTGTTGGTGGAGGAATGAAGTTCCCAGCTGATGGTTCCTCCTCATCACCACGCTGCAGGGTCATCATGACGTAGCGTCATCACTTCAGAAGGCCCGCTGGTCTCCGTGACGACCGGAGGCTCCACACAATGTAATTGGCACCAATATGAGAGTCCGGGAGCGAGCTGCCGGGCCGGAGGGTCCGCCTCGGGGTCCGAGATAAAAGCCGGAGCCCGATTCGTCTCGGCCCCCGAATCCCAGCGTGGCGCCTCATCAGTAAAGACCTGATCTGGAATCCGCCAACCATTTCCCCAGACCTGGACCTGTCTGGAGACCAACCGCGAGAGCGCCCGCAGATTTGTCTCCTGATCTACGGCACACGGCTCTTCGGCCGGGGCAGCACGGTGGCTTAGTGGTTTAGCATGTTCTCCTCTCAGCGCTGGGAAGTCCCGTTTCGAATCCCAATCTGGGTGGAGTTTCCATGTTCTCCCCATGTCCGCGTGGGTTTCCTCCGGGTTCTCCGGTTTCCTCCCACAGTCCAAAAACATGGATCAAGGTCAATTGAATTCTACAAATTGCCCCATATAGAGTGTGTGAGTGAGTGAGTGTGTGAGTAAGTGAGTGTGTGCCCAGCGATAGATTGCCCCCCTGTCCTGGGTGTATCTGGCCCGAAACGTTCTCCCCTGGATGGGCATGGGGAACCCCCCCGCGACCCTAGTAGAGGGCGGGTTAGCTCAGTGGTCAGGGTGTTGGGCTATCAATCTGAAGGTTGGGGGTTCAAATCCCAGGTCCACTGAAGTTACCAGTGTGGGTCCTTGAGCAAGACCCTTAACCCTTATTGCTCCAGGGATGTTGTGTTAACCCTGTGCTCACCTTGTAAGTCGCTTTGGATGAAAGCGTCAGCTAAATGACCCAATTTAGGATAAAGCAGAAGGATGGATGGATGGGCTTTCCGGCCACTTTATTAGGAACATCTCCTCGTCTCGTCCTTGGCAGCGTAGACCACGGACCACGGACGCTTCTGGAAGGCGTGGACCATGTGGTTCTTCTAAAGTGGTGTCTCGCGACGACTGGAGCACTATTAAATAGATCTGACGGCTCACACAGTCGCCGTCGGTCCGTTAAACCCTGAAAAACATTCTGCAGTGTAAGGGAGCGGCTGTAATCGTAAATATGAGGATCCTCAAAAAAAAGAACCTTCAGAGCCTTCAATCCTCAAAACCGCGAGGCAGGCAGACGGCGAGGGGATGTGTGTGTGTGTGGGTGTGTGTGTGGAGGTGGAGGACACCCAGAGGATATGTGTGTGTGTGTGTGTGTGTGAGGTTGTGAGGTAAATTAGAACATATGATTGCTCTATTACTTCCCATCGAGGCTGAAAAATGGAGTGCGCTGGCAGAACCCGGCGCCGGCTGACGGATCATCAGGGATCCTCTTTATGCTGTCTGGAGGTTCTCCAAACGCCGCCGTCGCATTCGTTTCATCAACCCCGAATCGCACGGTGCGCACGGACGGAACCCAAGGTTCCGGCTTTATTTGTTCAGAGTACGGTGAGGCCCGGCCGCGTGGCGAGAACCAGGACAACGCTGTCAGCCCAAGGCAAACGGAATCAAGCAACTTGATCCGGTCCAGAAAATCCAAACGGGGCAGGAGGGTGAGGAAGACGAGGAGCTTCGTAGTGAAAGATCTGTTTTAGAACATGTGGACCATCTGGGAATTTTTCCACAAGGACCTCCCAATGGCCCACATGGGGGTAGTGGGATAGGGGGGCGGCGGGGGGGTGCGTTAGGCACTCGGTCTAAAGGTTGGAGGTTCGTAAATACCCACCTGCGCGGCACACCGAGGTATTTATTTATTTCCTGCCTCGTGTGAAGCTTCCACCTTTGGGGAACCTTTAATAAACAAGCGAGGTTCCCCCTCCGGGTCCCAGATCACCCCCGTCGCATCACGTGGTCCGGTCCGATTTTACCGCAGTGAACAAACGCACGAGGAATTGGAACACCAACACGACCTCCTGTTTGGATCCCGTTCTCCGTTTACACTCTTTTGGGAACCATGCTCTTCTGCAAGAATTCCTCACTTGAGAATCATTGGTACTTCGACTCTGAGGAACAGTCGTAGGGAAGTGTAGCTCTGGATATATTCTGGATGATGGAGCCACCGGCATGTCCTCCCTCACCTCCTCCTTGACCTGCCTCCTCTCCCTGTGTGGTGGCTCCATCCTCAACCTCCTCCCTCCTCTGTCCATGTCCAAACCACCTTAATCTTAGTCTTAATCTCAATGTTATAATATTATGAGCCTGAAGACAAGAAGATTAGCGAGTTCATTGGTGGGGCCAAGTATTGCGTAAAAATTTGCTGATGGGACCCTCGAAGGGACCCGCATCGCTCCCGGGGGGAGCTGGGTGTATGACGGCGGGTTCTGTGCTTTGACCCCCAAACCCTCGAGTGGAGGGAATCAGATAAGAGCGTCGGCACGACGGGAACGTTAAATAATTCCCATTTAAGCTCCAATTAAATAAAAAAGCTGTTATAATGGATACTGCTGAGTCACGCTAATGGTGCCGACCCATTAAGCTCCCACTTTTTTTTTTTTTTTTTTTTTTTTCACACTCCAAAATATGATAAGCTTTAGCGCTTATTAGATCGGCGCCGGCCCCGCACCCCGCAACGTCCGCTGGTGATTTATGTCGCATTTTATAATTGACCTTTGGCTGCGTTTTAATTTGACTAATGCCACCAATTATTCTCCTGATGGAATGAAGTTGTTTGTTCCCGAAATAAATAACGCTGAGCGATGTCCGCTCGCGCCCCGTTCTTCAGCCGTATTAATCAAAATGGACCCGCATTCAATCCGGATAAAAGCTTTCTTCCGTCGCCGTTTGGTCGCAAGCCCGATTTATGATGGGGCGGGGGGGGGGGGGGGGGCTGCGGAGGGACGGATGGCTGCGGACCAGCACGAGGCTCCGCCCCCCACGGCTGACTCACCTTGAGAGAAGATGCATGCAATTGGCCCACAAAAGGCTTGTTGGACTGGGACGCATCAGAGCAGCGTGTCACGAACGCCAGCAGGGGGCGAGGAACCTGAGCGGCGTGGGTGTGAATGCTTCTGACTCACATGGATAACCAACAGAGGTCATGTGACCAGGTAGTCCCAGCACACAAAAGTATAGGGACACTTAAGTATTAGCAGGATGAGGGGGTGCAGTAAGTCGCCGCTCTGCAGGTTCGAAGCGTGGAAATGGCTGACCTCTTTTCCACGCACCCTCGGTGGACAGGGACTCCCTCTAGTGTCTCCACACAATCGGTGCAGCCACCAGCAGCGTACATTTTCGTCTGCAGGGGTCTGAAACAACGTGCAGGAACCTTTTCCCGTGTGGAAGGGTGACGGTTGGAGGGGACTCCTGGTTATCCGTGCAAATAGAACCCGTACTCCTTCAGAACCTGACAGATAATTGCGATTAAATGGGAATATTTTCGGCAACAGCTGCTTCCTCCTGCGACACCGGCGTTCTGCGCCCGGCGTGTTTGCACACAGACTGAAATGTGACAGATCCAATAAAACGGTTTCTCGTACACCCCCTCCTTCCTATATCCCCCGTCCCCCCGCGAAACCCGCCCCCCCTCCACAATAAGACGCCAATGATACGACCCTTTGCGGGGAAATGGCTTCACAATCGCCGCGGTGCCACCAGTGACCTACACACTGGTGCCAAATGGGCCACTCTGGTAGTTGGCGGGGGGGGTGAGGGTCAGAGGGGGGGGGTGTTGGTTCACTAGCCTGGCATGCTCGAGGCGAGATAAGATCCGTCTCCGGTTCCTCCAATCACCTCCTGAGGAGCAGGTGCTGAACAGGAGAACCGAGGCAAAGCCCCCTCCTACCCTGCCATACGGTACGGCACACACACACACACACACACACACACACACACACACACACACTTCGTTCTGCAGGACAGGCCGAGTGAAACGACTCCGGCGTGAGCAGATGGGACGGTAACGAACGAAGCGGAAACCACGGCAACCGACATTATGGCTCACCCCTCCCCTCCCCTCCGTCCATATTCAGGACGTCCATGGAACATCATCCAAAGCAGAGAAATTGGCATTTCTCTGTACTTGCGGCGGACCCCCGGGACCCTCCGGTGCACGGCGTGAGTCTGGCTGCGTTCTCTCGGTTCTCCTGACGCCTCCACGATTCTCACTTTTTAAAACAATGGACCCTCTGACAGAAGAAAGAAACACAACTCCACACGGGAAGGGGGGGGGGGGCGTCGTCTCGTCTGGTCCGCATAACGTCCGTCCTGAGCTGATTTACATTTCATTAGGATCCCGACTCCGTCCTCCCGCGCCCCACCCGCCGACCTCCCGCTACACCCAAGCTCCCAAATCCAGAACGAAATGTCATTATGGCAGGATCAGGACGGTGATGAGGGACGAATACGAATCTCAGCTGTCTGCCCGCCAGAACCAACAGAACCCCCGTCATCCCGAAAGACGGGGACAGGACAAGGTTCTCAGAATCTGGATTCTATTTAAAGAGGCCTCGCCGGTGTGGCCCTTGATGAGGGCCCCTGACAATGTGACGGTCTCGGCCAATCCACTCGCCGCTCACAAACGTTTCCACGCCGTGTGGCGAGCGGCTCCGCCCTGTGGTGAGTGTGCGGCGGAGCGGGCCGGCGAATCTGCAAATCAGCAATGATTTTTAATTCCGCTGTTGACGCTGTAAATTTGACGATGGTGGCGGGCTGGGGGGGCGGGTGGGGAGGGTATGTAACGAGGGGTCGGGGTTGGGGTGGGTAAGGGGGCTTGTGATTTATTTAAGCACCGTTCAATGATCTTAACCAGGCCTTCTACCTGGTTCTCCCAGGTTCTCCCTGTGTTCTAACACATAGAGACTGGACGACGCGGTGTGTCCTGATATTTTTTCCGAGCGTGCGGTGGAGACGGGCCCTCTGAAGGGACTCCACAGATCAAGCCCAGGCTCAGCGCAGTGACTCGAATGGGAACTGTGAGGCTGAGCCTCATTACGATCACAAATCAGCCCGGAGAACGTCATTACCGCAGACGTGAGCTCAGTTTCAGACACCTCTAATAGAACCTCCAAGGATCCACGCCGTTATGGAGGAGAGAGCTGTGAGCTCAGATAAATACCCAGCAGCGCGGCGGCAGCGGGGGGAGGGGGGGGCATTCTGATCCAGCTTCAGGCTCGAATTAGCCTGCGGAACAAAGCTGGGCTTTGAACGTGAACTGAATCACTTCAGAGGGAAGGAAGTCCACCGGTGGACGGAACATCTATGTCGGACCGTTGAGAACCGAGCGAGAACCGTCAGTCCAAGCCTGGGAATCAAGGTTCCCTTTGATGGGCAAAAGTATGCAGACAAGTCGAAACTAATGAGGGTCTGTATACACGGTGGGATTAGGGCATGCCCCTTAAGCCTCTACCCAGAATAGGATTCGAACCGGGAATCCCTACTGCTGAAAGGAGAACATGCCAAACACTAAACCACCGTGCGGCCAAACAATGAGAACCTCGCTGCTTTAATCTGGACACTTAATCCCACCGACAATCCCAGAGAGGAACTGCAGAACCTTAAAAGCCGTTTCCGAAGAATAAAGTCGGAGAGAACAACTCGGAGAACGTCTTGATGTTCAGAACCGCTCATAGAAGTGTAATGGAGTGTGTGTGTGTGTGTATGTGTATGTGTGTGTGTGTGTGTGTGTGTGTGTCTCCACATGCCGGACTGCCGCCGACACCCGCCGCGGATACGCATCCTGCCCCACAATTACACTTTCTCTTCATTAACCGCCTCATTAGCAAAGCCGCCTTATTAAGCTCCTCGGGAACCATTATTATTTTCTGGTTACAACACGTGAAACACACACACACACACACACACACACACATTCCACCAGGACGTCAGCTGATATGTGGGATGATCATTCGGCCCGCTGGCCTCATTCCCACGAGGATTCATTAATTTATTTATATTCGGCTTAATCCTCTACTAGGGTCATGTGGTTGGGGGTGAGGGGGGTGTCGGTTCTCCATGCCCATCCAGGGGAGAACGTTTCAGGCACTGGGCAGATACCTGGGCACTTGCACACACACTATATAGGGCTATTCAATTCACCTTGATCCAAGTTTTTGGACTGTGGGAGGGAACCGGAGAAGGAAACCCACGCGGACACGGGGAGAACATGCAAACTCAATGGGTGGGGTGCTTTAAGCATGGTACTAATGGTGGCGTAAAACGCTGGACATCAGAGGGAAGTGAGACGGTGCTGAAGGGACAGCTCCTGAAGGAACAGACGGAACCAGCACCGCGATGAGGTCGCGACGATGCTCGACCTGGCGGAAAGGTCAACCCTCCCGTCCCTGACCCGCCGCAGCACAAGGTCACCCCTCGGCTGCAGCCCCGCCCTGTGCGAGCTGCTCTACCTGCCCTGGTGGCAGCGGGGGTACGGGCAGCTCCTCGCCGCAGCAGAGCGCCGTAAGTTGTTGCTCTTTTATTAAAGCTGGCAAGACACAAAACGGCACCAGACAATGCGCGCACAACGCCCGCGCCGCACCAACAAAGACGGCTTTGTGCGAAGATACCAGAAGTGCGAGAGATTACGCGTGAACGCGGCGGTGGTGCCGATGATGGTATCTCATTACGTACGGGACGCCCTGACGAACGACTCCCAGCCGCCTGGCTTTTAATGAAGTCTAATGAGAACGAGCGAGCGCTGTGGGATCATCCCGCTCCACGCCTTCGGCAATCTGCCGCAGTTTGTTCACTTTACGCGGTTTTAATTCTGCAGACGTCTGAATCCCTCGTCGTCGTGACGCCGCAGACCATTTTTTATTCACTTCGGAAATATTGGAGCGCCATGGAAGGAGCGATGTGTGATGGTCTACACGGAGCTCTGACCGTAACCCCATTAAACATTTCCAGAACAGAGAACGTGACTCCTCCTGTCCGACATTGGTTTCTGACCTCTCCGGTTTCTGTTCCCCCAGACAAACGAGATGAAATTCCCACGGGAACACTTCGAAATCTTGTAGATAGATTTTCCAAATGGGTGGAAGCGTTGCCGGCTCTCCAGATGTCCATCCATCCATCCATCAATTATCTTCTTCTTTATCCTTTACTAGGGTCCCTGGGGGGTTCCCCATGCCCATTCAGGGGAGAACGTTTCAGGCGCCACACCCAGGACAGGGCACCAATCCATCACTGGGTACACACTCACTCACACAAACACACTCTATATGGGGCAATTTGTGGAATTCAATTAACCTTGATCCATGTTTTTGGACTGTGGGAGAAGTGGAGAACCCGGAGGAAACCCACGGGGACACAGGAAGGACATGGAGACTCCACACAGATTTGTATTCGAACCGAGAAACCTTAGCGCTGAGAGGAGAACATGCCAACCACTAAGCCACCGTGCCACCCCTCTCCAGACCTCCAAAAACTTCAATTCTGTCTGTCCTCCCGAGTTATGATGTCATAACTTTTATATCCACTTGATGGGCCTCCTGTCGAAGTGTCATCAGCTGCTCATCCTCAACCCATCACGGATGCTACAGCGATGCTCCCGGGGCAATTCCAGCGTCACTGAGGATCAAAGAGACCTTGGATGTTACGTTGAAACCTTTGATTTCCTGAGGATCAAAGAGTTTGTTGATGACTGAACTATTGTTCAACAGATCCTCTGAATTCCTTTGGAATAAAACACTTCAGTATTGTTGTTGTTTAACACGGTGCTGTCTGGCCCCGCTGGGGGCCTGGACCGACCCCTGGTCCTCACAAAAAGTTTGCAGCCCAAAAATCCAAAGGGTTATCCATTCAGGTCTAACGATCATGTTGATCTTCTTTATTTTTCTGAATGGTAACCGAGTTTTGAGGATGCCTTGGGTATAACTCTACCTGCCCCCTGTGGTGGAGGTCCAAGCAGCTTTTCATCGAAGGGGAGCCAGAAACACGGTTCCTCTACAGAGTCACCCAAAAGACGAGAGCCTCTTCGTACGGACTCGGCCAAGTGCCGAGGATTAGATGCAAACGTCAGGAGTCAGAACCGATTCGCCCCGGCTCATGAGCGAAGCACCGGAGAGAATCAGATGCATAAATGAGATAGAACATGAGAGAGACACGCCGGCCCCCGGGCGGCTCTGGAGCGACCTACTTTCCGGCTTCTCGATCAAATAGCACGGAAATATCGGCAGACGCGCGGCCTGGATGAGACCCAAAATTCCTGCTACGCCAGAGTTCCGCGGTTCGGGAAAGATCTTCCGTCTTTCAACCCGCTGAGTGAAATGCGAGGAGACGGAGACCCTGCAGCCACCGAGTGGAACGTGATGACATCAGCAGGATGTTACGCACACTGACTCTCAACGTCAGGAGAAGCATCGGAGTACTAGATGTTCTAGACTCTGCGCTGAAGACGAGTTCTGAGGTTGTAGCTTGAGAAGGGAGCTTAAAGCGTCCTGAAAAGGCTTGCCATAAGAATTTGGTGTGTCGGGGGGGGTTCTTTTCGGGTATTCGTCCAACAGTGCAGATGGGACCCGGTCTTGGTCTCTGTCAAAGTTCTTCCTGTAGATGTTTGGTGGAGTTGGTAGGAGGTAGGAGGTTCTAGGTTAGGGGTAGACCAAAGTAGTCGGGCACTTTTACATCACACCTCCAGGACCTGCCCCCTCCCCACTTTTGTTCATTCTTCTAATGAGGCGGTCAGGCACCGATGTTGGAGCTGAGCACCAGATCACTGTTCCCGCCCACCTTCATCCTGAAGATGTTTGAAGAAGTTGGTAGTGCAACACTGAAGCGGTCAGGCACCGATGTTGTATCCCGTCTCCGTCCACGTCCGTGCCAAAGCTGTACGATGGACTGTAAATCCTTAGCCACCGAACTCGCCAGCCTATCCCATCAAATCTCAGCACTGCCGCGGACCGCCGCACGCTCGTCACCCGCGGTGATTAGATTAGACGCTGTGTCCCGATACTTTTGTCTCCTCCGCGTAGAACAGTGTTCCTCAGGCAGAAGGTTCTATTTTTGAACGCAGCGTTGGGTGACTAATGCGCGTGGTTTAATGAAACACTGCGCGCCTCCCGAACCGCGCCGGCTGATTGATTTTCTTATTCGGCAAAAAAACGGCTGCATTTTACTGCACACTTATTACAAACGCCACAGTATCAATAACCCAATTAACCATCGTTTATAGATTATTACAAACGCCACAGTATCAATAACCCAATTAACCATCGTT